>VYYI01001295.1:0-20590 GCA_021029175.1 Bilobella aurantiaca
AATAACTACCCTTTACATTTATTAGGCCAGTACCACGAATTGCAAAAACTGGTGGGTTCAAATCTCTGCTGTCCAGAACGACCCTCAAAAGCTTTACTTAATAGACGCGACATTTGTTTGAAAAGAAGAGTGTAGCGTTGGATCTACACATCCCATCCCCACTTTTGCTCCCTCCCAGCCCACTTAGCATTAGAGCTGTTGAAAAATTCGTTTAACAAGAATATAATGAAGGTGAGCGCTTAAGCGCGTTAGCAGTCAGCGATGTGGCATGGAGAAGAAGGCCAGAAAAATTAATGTCGGTGAAATAAAATGTACATTAAAAAAAAAGTTTGCAATTGAATGACATGTGACGAAGCCTTTTTTTCTTGAAAACTATGCTTTCGTAGATAATATAAATTTCATCAACGTAGTTTTTTTTTTTTTTTAATTCAGTAAACGAAACGGTATTGCAAAATTAATGGAAAAAAATGCAGCTGTCTCTTCACCATCGACATCATCGGCGAAAGGCGACGTAGAAGTACGTAATGAATGGAGACTGAAATTCTTCAGCAAAACGCTTCGAAAGAAACGCAAAAAAGGAGCTTTCATGGAAATGTTTTTGAAGAAACGAGCCTGAGGAATAAACAGCAAAAATAAAAGGAGCCGTTGTTTACTTGGGTAAAACGTAACGTTTTTATCCAGCATTACAAGACCCTTGATATTCACAAGTGGGATTCAGACAAAATAAAATTTACACTTACAGTGCACAAAGTACACTTTTAAAAGGTTACGGTAGTAATGCCCTTGTTAGTTAAATTTTACTCATTGAGCAAGTGACTACCTACTTTCCACAACGTAAAATTATGGAGATATTGCTGGTAGCGTTTTTCCTATCGCTGAAGCGTCCATACTATATTTTTGATGAAGAAAAAGCCATTCGAATAAAAGTCATCCTACCCAACTATAAGGTTTTAACACATTTTATTTGTTTAAGGCTAAGTTAAACACTATCTTGTTACAGTCATCATTGCGGCAAGAAAAGTATTCCTATGTAACATGTATATTTTACTGTTTACCGGCATACAATTAAGATCAAGGTAAGCTACAAAAATTACCAAGCGAAAATTTGAATTTGAAAAAATAAAAAATAGTGATACTTTTATCACTTTTTATCGCATAAGCATATGCTGATCTGTTTTATTTTACATCTAAATAAATAATAATAATTAGCCATTAGAACATAACAACAGAGACGTTAATGTAAATATCTTTCAGGACAACGTCCAAACACTGAAAACTTAAAATTGGGCAATATTCAATATTTAACAAAGCTTAGTTACCCTTTGTGTCTTAAATGCACAATGCCATTGCATTACATTAAGTCGTCTTACGGTGACGCGAACGATTCAATTAACTGAAAGGTATTTAAATCCAGGGAGTTAAACTGACTTTTTTTTATTAACCTCGCTGTCAATTTGTGTGAAATTGTTTAGCACTGTTCTTCGATTTTTGTGAAATTACTTTTGCATATTAATTGTGCGCATCAATTTGGAAACTATTCCAAAGCCAAGGACCACGGCAACAATGCATTTATTTGTGACATTCCATAAAACTGTGCTTTTGGTCATGATTGCCAATTTCATTTCACAGGTTCTTTGTGGAGTTATCAGGAATGAGAACGTTGAGAACAAGTTTAAAAGTGAAGTATTTAAACTGCTCAAAGAAAAGGGAATAGAAATAACTGAAGCAAAACATGGTGACAAGGTAAGTTTTTGTTTTACTATACTATATTCATTATTATTATTTCAGTTTGATTCGTTTGAGTACTTTCCACACGTAGGTACAATTGTTCAATTGTATTAACATTTATAATCAGTTACAAATCTACATCTGTTGAATTTTAAAAGTATCAGAAAATATACAAATAAGTTTATATTCCCACCTAAGATAAATTTCTAACAATACTGCTTTAGTTTAGTATACCTTAGGTTAGGTTTAGGCTATCAATCATGAATTTTTATGTTAGACAGATGATTTAATTGCAAGATAAGAGATTCTATGCCATGAGAGTTATGAATCTCAAAAATAGCAACTACAGCCAAATACATAATATTTTTCAAATAAAAATCAATAAAATAATCTACCAGACATGTTTATTGCTTATTTACAATTGTACTATGGTAGTAAAATGAAGAAGCAAAGTTGGCTTTTTTTTTATAATAATCTGAAATGTTAATTCAGGCCCAGGAAATTGCAGCTGATCAAGCAAATAAACACGAAAAATCAATTGTGGCTGATAACAATAACAAGGAAAAATTTGTTGAAGGAATAGAAAACCTTGGGGACGGATTTCAAAAATTGCAAATAAAGGGCAGTTATTTTCCTTTTGATATATTTATTTTTGATGCAATATATGGCTGTATCAAAAGACATGAGGAGAACATAATAAAGGTAATTAACTAAAATTGAAAGAATATATTTTAACGCGTCTGAGTACAAACCTTACGGTTGCCATCATCGTGGTCTACGGCTGATGCATTTTGCAGTATTTAATTGACAAAATTATAAAAAAAAAAAAGCTAATCTTTGACTATAATCAAAGTCAACAATGTATATCTCATTACGCCCTTATTATCAGAAGGCTCGATTTTAATAGGGAGGAGAACATGAAATTGCTTTTAATCATATTTCTTGTAAAATACTTCAACTTTCTATTTATTAATTTATTGCTTGATTTTATTGCAATAACTTATAATCGTAACTTAAACAAGGCAGAAATAGAAATGCAACCCCCTTCTAATTGTCAATGAGACTTTTTCAACTGATGCAAAAAAACAACAACAGCAATTGTAAAGGTATATTCTTGTACTGAACTACTATTTCTCTTTCATAGATAGCGACGACAGCGAATGGAGGTCATATAGCAGTAACCAGCTTTGTAAAGGAATGGTCAATAATAGAGAGACACGGAAACATTGTGTACTTTATTATTATCTGCAAAGGTATGTCTACGGGCATCGAACCAACTTCTAATGTCTTACGGTGCCTTTGTAGAATCTATTTAGACATTGTAATTATTGAAAATACTAATTGCGGATTTGTTAGTTTACTACTTGATTTGATTTGATCTTTACTAACTCTATCTTCTATCTTCGGCAAGTAAAATGGTTCTTTGCAACTAGATTCACAAAAATTAGTCCACAGTAAACAATGCACACCATGACATGACTTCCATACTACACAGACTTAAGTCCAGTTTTAAAGGCACCAGAAAGTAAATATTATAAATTAAAAAAAAAGTGTCAAAGAGCTTAAAACGCATTAACTATTTCTATTTATCAACATGAAACCTTACTTGTTAGGTGAAATTTAGTTGAAAACTAGAACAACTAGAGAATTTGGTTTATCAATAGCATAGCTTTGTACTATAAGAACAATTTTTAAATTAACATTACTTTTTTCCGGTTTGAATTGCTTTTGATAATCATATTCTCAAATAATTTATTCTCAAAGCAAACAAAGATACATTACCAGAAGTTGCACCTGTACAACAGGAGAAAGACACTGCAAAAAGTAACCAACTACCTAATACGCCTGAAAAACCTGAAGTCATCAAAACAACTCCGAGCAACATCCAAATTGAAGAAGTCAAAAATACTTCACGTAAATATTTTTATAATGAATCGTTACGTTTGAAAAGTATAGTGGGCGGAGGCCCTCTTAAGTTATACTAACACAATTTGGAAACCGGACGGTTTTTCCAAGAATTTCATGTTGTTAGGTTTAGTAAACACGCAATTGCGATGATTGTACTGCCATTAGTTCTATGACACCTTAGATTATCATTAGTTGAAACATTTGAACCATTTCAAAATTCAACAATAACATAGTTTTATACACTAAGAACGAGTTAAAAATTAACATTACTCTACAGTCCGTTTTTAGCCTCTTATGCTAATCATATTTTCAAACAATTTAACTCCCAAATATATTATGCTAGCTGCTGCAACTTTAGGACAAACAGGAGCCGCTGAAGACACGAATCGTAATCAAATTGGAAAAGATGACCTCGCACCCGTTGAGCAATCCAAAGGTATTCCTAGTAAGTATTTTAAACTAATGTTTGCATTTAAATAGTTTACTATTTAAGTAAACAGAGTTGACTAGTTTACTAGATGTAGTAAACATGTAATTGCGATGGCAGTATTGCCATTCTTTATATGGTTGGAAAGCTAGTGTAACCCGGAGAATTTGCGGCTGAGATATCAGGCTGTAAAATAGCTACAACTACAAACAGAACAAAAAATACAAGCCGCAAAAAGACGTAAAAGTCTACTTATTAGTAGCGGAAGCGAAGCGAATGCTAGTTATGTTTTCGTTGTGTCTGTCCGTCCGTCCGTCCTTCCGAGTCCAACGTGTATCTCAGGCACCACTGAACATATCTCAAATCTGTTTCCGCTGGTGTGTTTCTATGGTTCCGGCGCAGTTCAAGTTTGTTTTTGTTTGACCGGAAGTGACCCCCTTGGGGGTCAAAGGTCAATGTCAAGGGATATCATTCTATGATATCAAAGAAAAATGACCCCTACAAAATTTGTTTCTCTTATAAAGGGGTGTAACACTCATGTAGGACACTTTTCTCTGTGACCCCCCAATCACCCCCAAAATGACCATTTGACCTCAAATTGACCTTTCAAGGTCAAACTCTAGTTTTGCATGAAACGAAAAGTATGATGGCCCCGATAATCGTAGAGCCCCTTTTCACCCAGAAATGACCCCTTGACCTCAAATCGACCTTTCAAAGTCAAACTCTAGTTTTGCATGAAATCTACCTATCTTATATGTTATCTCTTATATCGGCATTGTTTACCTGCTAATTATATACCCAAACCATTATAGGCACAGTAGCTGGTGGCGGTAGCTCGTCGGCTTCAGCGGAGGCAAATGATGGCGCAAAACCAAACAATCCACCGGTGCAGAAAGCCTCAGATGGCTCTATGACACAGGATTTTTCAAAGGATACAACGGTTGCTAAATTTGAAGGCAAGTATTTCGTTGAAAATTTTTGTTTATTCTTTTAGTGAAGAGCAATAAAGGTAAAAATAATTTTTGCGTAGCTTCACCTGCTGGTGCATTACCAGCCAAAAAGGTGAAAGAGTGGCTTCTGAAGCTTTGCGAAATAAATAACGTGACCAAAGAAATTGAAGAAATGTCTCAACAAGAAAGAAACAAGGTAACCTAATAACACTCAACACAATTTCATTCATTAGTTATAAAAAAATAACTACAGAGAAACATTAGCTTCCTATGGATCTCCTTACTTTAGAATAACAAAAGACATATTTTAGATATTTACTTATATATGCAACATATTTCTATTTTACATTTGCAATAACTCATCATAAATTTATAATTCAACGTAAATTTGTTATTGGTTTAGCTGGAGTACTATTGATTGGGACCACATACAAATTGGTTAAATGATTAATAAGTAAACTATTATTTATAATTGTAATAATATCATTTATGTATTATTATTGTTATTAGTTTATTTTTTAATTAATATTAATTAATTAATTTACGTAGGTATTTCTTACCTTCAGAATCCCATATTGTATTACTTACCTTAGCATACACAACTAGTAGCATTTGAATGTCGCCGAAAGTATACCCCCCATTATTGCCCCTTAGGGTAGTGTTATACTTGCGTTATAAGCATGGAATGTACTGTAAAGCTTTAATGTACTAATTTTAGTACTTCGATATGTGAATTCTTCTCGTACAAAACATTAGTGGACATCAATTAACAAAAACCTGATGCATTCTTGTGTGAGGAAAAATGTATAAGACAGAACACATTTCTTAATTAATGTAAACTAACTATTGTTAAGCACAAAATATGCACACCGTTTTTTACAAGAAGTTTACTAGCAGCAAGAGGTTATTTGAATTGTAATAAAAATATATTTGTTGTTTTACAGATTTGGAATGACCTGAGAGAAGGAACGTCGAAACCAAAGATTGCTTGTTGGTTTGCTATAATACGCGGCGCTTCCGGAAACCAGGAAACCGAGTCGGGATTTACGGGGATGAATTTATCAAGATTGAATGAAATTGCTAAAGAAATTACGTTTGATGTAGATAGCATGAAAAAAGGGAATCTCCCCACAAACATTATTACAAACTACATCGCTAATGTGGACACTCATAGAAGTGTAGGAAAAACATACCTAATTCAATATTATTACGATAAAAATCCTTCAAAAAATGAGATTTGCTACATATACTTTGTTTTGTTAGGACTTGCAATCCCTGAAGACAAACGGTAAAATAGTTTTTGCTGTTGAAACTGGATCATTTTTTATCGCAGGGATGAGTCGCGATGTGTGCATTGCACTGTTTATTACGACACCATACAATGATTCTAAGAAAGGTGAGGTAGAAAACGTTTCACAAACAGTTCCACAGCCTATACCTTCAAATGGTGCGCAGAGTTCTAAATGTAAGCACTACAGCTAATGCAATCTCAATATCTAATGTCACTTTTCCACTGTTTCAAAAGCGTGGAAGAAATTGACTCAAATTTTCCTTATTCATACTAATTGAATAGTGGCCACTGTATCCAACTTAAAGCAAGAAAAAGATTCTTAGAATTGTAAATTTGATCAAAATCGTTTAATTACCACCTAGTTAAGAATTCCAATCTAAATTACAGAATGCACTTTGTAAAGGTGTTCGTAAAACTGCAAATGCATCAGCACAAATTTGTATTGCAATATTTAGAAAAAAAAACATTCCCTAAATGTGTCATCTAATTTTAATAGAAGGATATAGTAAAATGAAATCGCAAAATGAGTTATATATCTTCTAATATAAAAATTTCCCTGGAAAATGCAATTGTAAATTTTGACTTTGACGTATGAGTAACGAAATTGGGAATTTAAAGCAATTCAAATTAGCAAGTAAAAATTACAAATTTTCACCGTTTGTCGTTTTACTGCTATGCTTTATTTTGCAACATTGTTTTCAAAGTTTCGCAATTTGTAATGCTATTGATCCTAGATTTAATAAACGTTGACATTAAATAGGAATTATGCTCTTTCCTACTCTGGTAGTTCCGCTAATAGTCTTTTAATTGATTTCAGCCGCAGATGTGAATGTTGCCTTTAAAGGTAAGTAGTTCGAATACTACCGTATGTTAAGTAACGTTTAAAGTACAGAACAAAAAGAAATGTTTATTTTTCTGTAGTTGGTGGTGGAATCGCAGCAACAAATGCAATAGAGGGTCTAGACATACTTTTCAAACCCTTAGGATATCCTCTCCCACCCAAAAAAGTGTTTAAAGAAATACCAGAAGATACTACAAAGGTAACCATCAAAATTTAAAAAAACTCAGAAATTTTCATAATTTTTTGATAATTTTTTCAGAGAAAAAAAAACAAATTCTAATTCAATACTAATTTTGATATATCTTATAAATTTTATCTAATAGTAATTAATTTCAATACAATTCATTAGTTCATATGACAATTTCTTAAACTATTATAAATTATTAAACTTTTGTATTAATGCAAAGTTTAATGTTAATTCTGTATTACATGTTATTAATTAAATTACACATACACAATCAAATATTACTTATTTAGTTAAATATTTACAGCTAGTAAGTATTTATAAGTTTAATTAATTATTCTCAATCACTTAAGTTAATCATTTGAATTAATTGTAACGACGAGATACTTTAAACATTAAAATTTTGTTAAACTAAAACTTGCAATATATACCGATACCGTGCCTACAACTTGATGAACAATGTGATGTGCTTAACAATACTCGACCTCAAGTACATAAAGTACTATGTATTTGCTTCCCTCGCTATTTCTAAACAAATGGCATAATAAACCATACTTGCTTAATTTTTAACCACTTTAAACAATTTAATAATTTGTATTTATTAATCGCAAATTCCCATTTGAAATCCTATGATGCTTTTCTTATACATTTTACTAAGCCGGTAAAATATACTTTAAACTACTTTTGCACTATTAACATTACCAAATAAGAAACTGGTAACTGTTGGGATGTTGGTATGTAAAAATAAATACAAATACTGATACAGCTTACTTTACAGTTATGGCATGCCGTGCTACAGGGAAATCTGGAATCTGGTTCTATGCTGTCGTTCTGGCTAAAGAAAGAAATGGAAATCAAGTTTATCTACAGAACCAAAGAAGACTATAAGCCGCTAAAAGGATTTAGACTGGACGGAGGCTACAACACCCCAAACAAAATTCTTGACAAAATCGCTGGCAGTTTTCAAAAGGCTACTGTGAGAAGCGCATGAATAATGCACAAAAATGGATTTATATTACATAATGTATTTGACAAGAAACGGCGTGTACTAAATGTCTTCCAATTTATTAGGCTATCAAAGGTTGGTTCAATGGGAAGAATAATATACAGTTTGCTATTGTAACGGGTTATGTTACCGAAGACAACAAAGAGTACCCCATGTACATTATAATATTTGATCCAAGTGTTGGCGATATCAAAAAAGGTTTAGCTGACACTATTCCTCCATCGAATCCCATTGCTAAACCTAATTCTGAAGGTAAGAAACACAATTACAATTGTGTACTTTATTTGCCTTGTATTTGCTTATGCGTCTTCGAACATATATTATCTTGTGCAATTTAAATTTCTAGTTGTTTTGGGGGTCGAATTCTGTATTTTAATTCATTTTAATTGGGTTTCATGTACGTTTAAAATTGTGTTTTCATTTTACCAGTTTTCCAAAGTGTAATTTTTTGTTTTGTCATTCTGTGATTGGAATTTAGGAAAATCGGTTAAATGATCTACTTTTTTAGTTTTCAGTATTATTGTGTGTGTTGCACAGTGCTCTATAATAGATTTTTATATTTTAAATCGCTCTATGATCTTATCGGCACAATTTCTCTAGTAATTATATATAAAATCCCAACAATTATATCCATAATAGGTGGTGGCAGTAACCCATTGGCTTCAACGGTGGCAAATAATGGCGCCACGCCAAACAATACACCGGTGCAGGAAGCCTCAGATGGCTCTAAGACAAAGGATATTTCAAAGGATAATGCAGGTGCTAAATACGAAGGTAAGTATTTCGCTGCAATTTTTTTGTTTATAATTTCAATGAAGAGCAATAAAGGTAAAAATAATTTTTCATAGTTTCACCTGCTGCTGCATTACCAGCAAAAAAGTTGATAGAGATGCTCCAGAATCTTTGCAAAGATTTTAAAGTTACAATTGAAGAAATGTCTCAAGCAGACAAAATTAAGGTAACTATAAAGAAATATTAGCTTCATGTGACTCTTCACTTTATAATAATCAACATACATAATTTTGATACTTCTTTACATATGCAAGATGTATTTATATTTGCTATAACTTATTACAAATTCATGATTCAATGTAAATGCTTTATTAGTTCAACTGGGGTACTATTAGTTGGGACCACCAACAAATTTGTCAAATAATACCTACATTTAGAATTAAAATCCCAACATTTTTCAAAGTTTCAGTTTTCAAAACTACAAGATTTTGAAATTACTTCAGGATTGTAAAATTTCCGTTTGAATTACTCTATAGATATAGTTTAGGTTTAGGTTAGGTAGGTACCTTACCTTATAGTTTAGGTACCTTAGGGTCCTAAGCTACCAGGATTTAAATTACGCCAGGATTATACCCCCAATTTTTGGCCCATGGGGTACAATCAAATGGGAGGCATTGTTTACTTTATTCATTTCCAGCATGGGGTACTAATAGAGAATGAGGTACTAGTAGAGGATTTACGGAATTAACATGGAATGTGATGTACAGCCTTAACCTACAAATTTAAATTAATCCTTTGTTGTGTGAATTCGTTTTGTACAAAACCTTAGTGTATATCCATTAACAATAAACCTGGTTTATACGCACAAATAAATAAGTGAGAATGCATTCCTTAATTAATTTTAACAAACTATTATTAAGCGCAAAACATGCACAAAGTTTGCACAAAAAGTTGACTAGCAGAAAGAGGTTCTTTAATTTGTAATAACAATATCAGAGACAATACTCATACAGCTTTTATGCAGATATGGAATGACCTGAGACAAGGAACGCCGAAACAAAAGTTTGTATGTTGGTTCGCTTTAATACGTGGCGCTTCCGGAAGCCTGGAAACCATTTCGGGAAGTAGGGGACTAGAGTTTCCAGGATTGGATGACATCGGCAAAGGCATGAAGTTTGATGTAGATAGGATGCAAGATGGAAAACTTCCCACAAACCAAATCACCGAAGACATACTTCAAATTGACCCTAAAAGAGATGTAGAGAAAACATACCTAATTCAATAGTTATTACGATAAACATCGTTCAAAAATTGAGATTTGCTACATATACTTTGTTTTATTAGGACTTGCAATCACTGAAAACGAACGGAAAAATAGTATTTGCTGTTGAAACTGGCTCATTTGTTAATATCAACGGGAAAAGTTGCAATGTGTGCATTGCATTGTTTAATACGATGCCATACAATGAGACTAAGGAGGATGAGGTAGAAAACGTTTCACAAACAATTCCACAGCCTGCCCCTTCCATTGATACGCCGGTGACTAAATGTAAGCAGTACAGTTAGAATACAATATCCAATCTCACCTTTCCACAATGTTTGAAAAGTGTGGAAAAAATTACTCTAGTTTTCCTCATACATTACCTAAATAGTGGCCACCTTAACAAAATTAAAGCAGGAAATTTTTCTTAGAAGTATAAATCTGACTTGATTAAAATTGGATTTTTCCGCTAGTATTTATATATTACAAATTCCAGTACCACCAATTTTGGTCTCAGCGGGGTCTGGTGATACTGGCAATGAAATCAGTGGCAAATTGGAATCCGTTAAAGATGTGGTAGGAGAGGAACTGGCGAAGCAAAAAATTAATGACTCTAAAACATCTGCAAAGGATGCAAATTGTAATGCTTCGGTTGTTTCTAATTGTAAAGGTAAGCAGTTTTTGTTTTAGTTATTAATTTAAGAATTCAAAAAAGAGCAATAATTATTGACCAAAATTTTCTGCAGTTTTACCTCAAGATACGGAAGCAGCAAAATTGATAAAACAAGGACTCGAAAGTTTCACTTTGAAAAATAAAAAACTGACAATTGCTGAAATGCCTGAACCCGACAGGACAAAGGTAGCCTTCTATAATACTAACTTTGATTTTTCTGAATAACTGGAAATACGATAAATCAATTCAGTTTTAAAATTCAAATTAGTTTTGTTTGACATTTTCCCACAATTATGGAGTATTCATCAAAGTAGCTTCCTTCCAATTCTTCAAAAGTTTACAATTTTAGAGTTTGTTAACTTGATGTTGCTTTCATCTCATTACCTAAATTTAAGAGTCTGTAGTTGGCTTTTAAAAACAAAGTCAAACTCAAAGGGCTTGGGAAAAATTAGTGCAATAATTTAAAACAACAATACAAACACATGTGTAGAACAGTTTGAACAAATGCACTTACCTGAGTGATTCACCTTGAAGCGGTCATCCAATATTGTTTGTTTAACCTAGCCAACCAAGTTGAAAAGGCAATTTACAATTAGTTATACGGGACAATAATACAGCAATAATAAGCAATAATCGCACCACCTATATTTTAAATTAATTAAAAAACAATATTGGAATCGATAGCAAAGTTCACAATTTTTTAATTAAATGAGGAAATGCTGCAAAGATTGCTTCAAAAGTGTTCGTAATCTGGAGCAATAGAAAATGTTACACAATTACATCATTATTGTGAAGTTTATAATTAACCCAAATTGTATGCGTCAATTATAACAAGGCTTTTGCCTTGTTATAATTTGACCCCTTTTGAGCTATGTTCCGTAGATTAATACGGAACAATTGGTTGATTGAGATAGTATACATAATATACTGCTACAAATTTTTCACAGCTGTGGGCTAATATGAGAAAGAAAAAACTCCATGGAGAGTTGAATTTTTGGATCGTATTCTCACGTAATGTCAAAACCTACAACAAAACGACAAAGTCTGGAAAATTGCGCACATTTGAAGAGTTACATACCGTTATTGCAAATGAATCTGACTTTGATGCATATAACCCATCCAAAGACGGAAAACCTCGAAAAAATAAAATTACTGAGTACATTGCTGACGCAGTTGCCAAATGTGAAGTGAGAAACGCTTAAAAAATAACACTAATATGTAAAATATGTGTGCTACATGTCTTCTATTTTGCTAGGAACTTCGTGCATGTATCACAGGAAACGCAGTGATAAATTTTTCTGTTGAAACCGCCAAAACTTTTGACAATACAGGCAGCATTATCAACCTATTTGTCGTAGTATTCCATATAAGCACTATTGCAGAGGACCACGGAAAAAATATAATAGCACCTCAAACCATCCCAACGACTACTCATTCTAACGCTCAGCCGGTTTCCAAAGGTTAGAATTACAATTTTGCTCCACACAACTGTACGTCCAAAGAATGTTGAGCAAATGGTCCCAAATATCGCCATGCGGGCTTGAACGTACTAAAAGGGTTTTAACCCCAGCAGAAGGAGTGTTATTTTTACTGCTACATTACATTAGAACACTTTACTAAAGAACAAACAACAATTTGAATTAGACCTTCAAAATTACAAATTTAATTTAAAAAAATATATTGAAAAATATAAATACAATAGCAAATGTATAATATGATTTCCATGGGATTACAAATTTTGCAAATGCATTTTGCAAAATAATGATGCAATTGAAGTATGCTGGTGAAAAGCTTGACATGCAAACATTTCAGCTCACAAATTAACATAGAAATGAACATATAAAATTTCAAAAACTAAAAATACCTATAATATTGTTTCTTTTCCAATATAAATATGTAATTACATGTTACAGTTACAGTCATTCAATTGTTAAAATTATACTTCATTTTAAAGCATTGTTTTGAAAACCAATTTTGTTGTTTGCAATTGGACACATCAAACTAAACGTAATTTTGCAGACTGTTTTGTTCTCTATGATTTGTACTAATGATTTACTGATTGATTGCAGATGCAGATACGTTTGAAGGTAAAGCATTTTTATTCCATTGTTAAACTAAGGAAACGTTATAAATATGTATATGTAATGTAAATATGTAAAAAATCAATGAACTTAACCCCAAATTTTGTGAAGCTACATTTGACAAGGAATTAGCTGAACAGCTAATAATTGGTTATAAGAAACTGTTCCAACCCGTCTTTGGACCGCCCCAAGCTCCTCAACTTGAAGAAATGCCGCAAGGGACAAGGACAAAGGTAACCGTAGCAAATACAATTAGTTTCAACACAATTCTTTGTATGATATACCAAAGCGATTAGGAAACATTTGATTGGTAACAAAAATTATGAAAAATGGAAAAATGAGATAAATCCTCGAGAAAAATGAATAGATAATAATGAAAAAATGGCATACGAGTGGCAGTAAAAGAGTTGCTAGTGGGAGCACGCCATCAAATTATTTAGGGTTTTCGTTCAAAATGCGTTATGCTAGTAATTTTGTCAGCTTCGGGTTTTCATTTTATTCAAGAAAAAACAACAAAACAACATTAAAAAAACTGTGTATGTGTTTTTCTCAAAAAGGAAAAATAATCCTTTGAATTCTATATCCTTTTTTACTGAAAATGCAGGATTTCTCTTTTGATTTGAGAATTGCGACACAAAACAAAAACAATATATTGGTGGAATACTTGTAACTTCAACAAGTTTTCCAAATCCAATTTGTAAAACGAGGCGCATTTATAATTTTAAAATGTACGGTACTAGTGAGAGTATTTTGCAAGATGCTTGATAGTTTTCGTAGTTTGCTCTTGCCAAATATTTCTCTAAAGCATTTGAAATAATGAAAGTTCATTGAACATAAGGAAAGCTTTGTATTATTTAATTGAAAAGTAGATTTTGTTTTTGAGAGCTAAGATGTAACACTGAAAACACTTTTTATTTAGATTTGGACTACCATGATGAATAACAACTCCAGTGAAGAAAAGTTCGATTTTATAATGGCATTCAAACGTGAAGGCGAAAAGTTTCTAGTTTTTTATACAAACAAAGACTGTGTTCTCGATCCTAAACAAATTAGACAAAAAATTACGTTTGGCAAAGGATCTCTAACTCTAAAGGACTTTGCTAATGCTATAGCTCTCGGCGCTTCTGATGGCGTAGTGAAAGCCGTACGATAAATACACACATTTGCAAAAATAATATGTTTGCACATTTATATAATTACATACGGTCAACGCACGGCGTTTATTTATTTAGACACTGAAATTTGTTGGAGACAATGCGTTCAAGAAGGGTGAAAAATTATGGGTTGCTGTCGAAACTGGTATGGTGACCGACGACAATGGGATTTCTTCGCCGATGTACATGGCACTATTCAGTTCAACACTTTCGGTTGAGATAAGCACACCACAAGCACATCCTCACGGTGCTGACCCGGATTCTAATGGTAAACATTAAATTTACTATTTCGAATACGAGTGTGAGATTTTGAAAAATCAAATAAATAAGATCTCATAAAGGTTGTCATACTTTTCTGTAGTCACGCCTCCACTAATTGCTTACAAAATAATCAATTTCATCAAGGAACATCATACCGGTACTACAATCGAAATCGAGAAATTGCAAGACGATAAGATAGAAGAGGTAAGGCTTATTAAAATTACAATTTAATAAATTTGAACAGAATATTTTTGCACAACAATAATTTCCGTAAAAAATGTTTGCAAAATTTATAAACTGATCTACGATTGGAAAATACAAATAGAATATACTATGCAATTACAAAACATGTCATTAATTTGAAAAATGAAAAATGCAAAAATAGAACAATCAAATTAATGAAATTAAAATTGCAAAAACAAAATTAAATTTTAACAGTATTTTACAATTACGGTATAGAATTGCATTGTGTAATTTGCAGTTGTAATTTGTTTGTAACTAGGGTTTGTATTTATGTTTTACCATTTCTAATTGCATTTCGTGTCTCAGTCCGTTCATCCAAGTGAAGCTTTTTTTTATTACATTTGTTTTCAAAAAAAAAAATGAAAACATTGTAGGCAGCTATGGGGAGTGTTTGTAAATAAGAATTGGATGACTCCGCAAATAAAGTATGGTACTAAAGCACTCTTCTGATAGGAGGAGGTTGTCATTACTTGAAAATAATTTTGTTACATTTTTAAGCAACATTGGAACAATGTTATTCCCTTGTTTCAAAGAAAGAATTTTTTTAATTAGAAAAATATATTAATAAACTTTGAAAAATGGTTTTGGGAGGTATATTTGACATTGGTCAGTTAAAGTAGCAGCATAAACCGTTCTACACTTGTAACAGTTCCCATGATACACAAGCAATCGGACTTTTTTTCAGTATGGATTATTAAAAAGCGCTATATTTTTAAGTGAGAATATCATTAATCATCATAACTTAACCATTAACTCTGAGTTATTGAAATTCTTGCTCTTCTTCTTCAAAACGGGATTATTTGACTCTTCATAATTATGTTTAACTGCAATTTACTACTGCAAAGTTGTACTGATGCTTAACGCCCCAGTTTTTTTTTTGTAAGAATTGAGTTTAGAAAATGGTTGCAGGTCCTAACTGCAACAAAGAATACATTGACCACAAAATTAAGCCTTTTGAAAACTTGGATTTTTATTTTTATGTTTCCATTTCACTACAATCATTCAAACTCGAGAATTGAGCGGAAAGTTATAACTACATCTCACAATTTTCAAAACTTGCCATGGAGTCCTGTTTTTTTTTTTTTCAAATGTAATTTTGAACAATTAAGTAGTTGGTTCAACGAATTGAACCCTCGGATTGTAGTGCATTTAAAATGATAAACAAACTCCCGCTTGTTTCGGACGTGTTGTAGTCATCTAGAATTTAAAATGTATCCAGTTCTTCCCGCCACAGGGAAGCCATTTTCTGTACTCTGAGACTAATAATTCAGAAAACCTGAATACTTTTTCAGTTGTAGATCTAAGAAAATGTGCTTACTCGGAAGAATTAGTAATCTATCAGAAACTTTAGGCAATTTATTGATTTGTATTTTAAGTAATTATCCGTTTTTACAGATAAAAGTCTCCATGAACGCCAAGGAAGAAAATGCAAAGTCAAAGAGTGTGTTCAAATGTAACCTTAGATTCACCGTTAGTCTTGATTCTTCTGAGAACATCACCTGTCCCAGTAGTTTTAACGAAGTATTCCCAGGGAGAGAAGAGACTGGAAGTGGTAAAGTTATTACTAACAGTGAGTTCAAAAAAATAACTAAAAAAGCAGTTGAAGATTTGGTTACTGGCACTATTGAAGGTCTTTTGCAACAAGCAGCACAGGTGAGACGAATTATTATTTTGCGTTTTAACATAAATTACGAGTCCTACGGGTTTTTATAATAAACTTGTAAATTTTTCTTAGTTAAATCAGAGTAAAATCAAATTTACAAAGAAGGTGTCATGGGGTTTTCAGGCTGTTGCGTGTCAAAACAAAACCCCGTATGTCGTTTTCGCTGTCGTTTTGGACTGGGAAGATTAGGCAATTTCGCCCTACCTGTTGAACTTGGTCAACACTGCAATTTTTGTGTATAATAGTGCCCTTGTTAAAAAGTTGTTTAAATAATCATGTATAATATCTTTTATTTGTCCTAAATTGGAAAACATCTCCTGCATTATTAAACATTTAGTTTAATAAAAACTTTGTATTAAGAAATCGTTTAATACAATAATCCCATCGGTGTTTTTGTTAATTATATATTTTCGCGTATTTATTGTAGCCAATTATTAAACCGTTTATTAAGCATTTGCATTTTCATTGTAGTTTGAATTCCAAGTTTGGCATAGTCTTTCCGCATTTATTAGTAGCGGAAGCGAAGCTGAAAGCTACTTATGTTGTCGTCATTTTTGTCCGTCTGTCCGTCCGAGTATCATGAACATATCTCAAATCTGTTTGCGGTGTTGTGTTCCTAAGGTTGCTGCGCAGTTTGTTTTTGTTTGACCGGAAGTGACCCCCTTGGGTTAAAGGTCAAGGTTAAGAGATATACTATGACAACATGAAAAATGAACCCTACAAATGTTATTGCTCTTATAGAGGGGAGCAACACTTGTATAGAACACTTTTCTCTGTGACCCCCCAATGACCCCCAAAATGACCCATTGACCTCAAAACGAACTTAAGGTCAAACTTTAGATTTGCATGACACAAAAAGTTATGATCGTTTTAGTGCCCTTCTTCACCCGGAAATGACCATTTGACCTCAAAATGACCTTTCAAGGTCAAACTCTCGTTTGCATGAAACGGAAAGTTATAATGGTACTGATGACCTACAACGCCTTCCATGTTTTGAAATGGCCTATTGACTTCCGAAAAGCAAGACTTCTATTTTCTAGTCTAATCTTAATATTTTGCTAGTTCTAAGTTTCCTACTTCCGATACTTGTTGACCGTTTTACCACGGTTTTTTTGTGTGCTGAACTGGTGTAAAACGACTCCCACAATTCAGTATGAAATGAGGTTATTGCACGGTTTTTATAAATCCAATGTTACATCCGAAACTTCGTAGCTAAAACTCCACTTTGTACACTACTCAATTATGCACATTCGGCAGGAAAAAATTCCTCTATAAAATAACAAAAGACAATATTAGGGAGACACCAGATCAGAACAGTGGGGTTAGGTTAGGAAATCTATATAGAATAAGTATATGCACATATATGTATATAGAAGAGGTCTTTAAGTCCTCCTTTTCATTTGGGAGGGGAGTAATTTCCTGGTTCAGTGACGAGTTTTTCTCGTGGCTCCTGCCACCAGAGGCATGTAACTTGGGGTTTATTTAATGCTTCCGACGAGCGAAGCTAAGAGGGGCGTGTGACCCGGATGACTGTGCCTAAGACCCGTATGACCTCTAACTGACCTGTAGGGATGACCTATGACCTCTAGTGGGTCGATGAGTGGATGGATGGTGGGTGCTGGTGGCTCGTATCCACCACAACACAATGAAATGAACGGAGAGCCACAAGGAGATGTTGCTCCGTTGATCCTTTATTTCCCACTCCTAACCTAATGTTTAACCTATGCCTATCCTATGCCTTCCTCCTTCTCCTTCCCGCCACAGGCGGTATAGTTTTGGCATAGGAATTCATAGTTAGGTTTAATCTAACGTCTAAGCGTAATTTCGGCCGTATTTGCGGTGAAAATGCATTGGGAGGCGACAATGTGCGACGCAAGCACTGTTGCCAAATCATAATCAACTAGTCTCCCCTGGTGTAGAGAAGCTAAATCATATGGGGCGACAATAAAAAGTACAAAAAAGCTCGTAAATTTGAACGGGGGGCCACAATGTACGGGGATTAGTCTTACATCAACCAAATGACCTTTCAAGGTCAAACTCTAGTTTTGGATCGAACGAAAAGTATGATGGTCCCAATGATTGTTGGGCGTCCCCCTTCATTCGGAAATGACTCTTTGACCTCAAAATGACCTTTCAAGGTCAAACTCTAGTTTTGCATGAAACGAAAAGTTACGATGGTACTGACGACCTAAAACGCCTTGGAATATTGACTTCCGAAAAGCAAGACTTCTTTTTTCTTGTCTAATCTTAATATTTTTCTAGTTCTAATTTTCCTACTTCCGCTACTGGTTCACCGTTTTACCACGGTTGATTCTAATAATTGACTATAATTCTTCTACTATTCCTATTGACACTACTTGGTTGTACCGTTTTACCAGGGTTTTTACTAACTATTATGTTTAATTCAACAGTGGCTGAAATATTTTTAACATGTTCAGTAAAACAGCGATACGCAGTTTCACATTCAACATTGTGTTACATGTTCAGTAGGAGTAGAAAAAATGTTTATTCCAAAACATGAGATTGGCTGTCAACACTAATAAATCATTTAAACTACTATATTGCTTGATCCGAAATCTTCCTGGAAATTAGTACAATTGAAATATATTTTAAAAATTTGCAGACCAATTTGCGGTGCTAATTGAAGGAATTCTTGAACATTCGATAACAGAGCAATATTGTTACAAAAACAAAATATCGATTCCCTCAATTATCAATCTCATGCATTGAATTTTGAACTGGGAGTATGTGGGGGTGGTGAGCATTCCATCCCAATTCTTAGCAATTGCAATTTTTCCACAATAATATAATATCGGTATGTGTTCAATTATATCAGCAGTCAGTAATGAGATTCCGTGGAGAAGACATGTGAAGACAAAATGTAGATGGTAATTTCTTTTACAATTGAAATGTTTGTGACGCCGCATTTTCATCCATGACGCTGACGCTTACGTTATGCATGCGCTTGCCAATTTTTTTTTCTTTTTTATGAACGTAGAACACACAATTTCAATTCAAAATTATCACCTACAGGAAAGCGACTGCCTTCTAGGAACGCCATAAGCGAAGGAAAACGTAGTACTTGTATGTATTAATTAAGGCAAAAACTCCGCACTTCTTTTTTTGCAAAAACAATAATTTTCTAGGGAATTTTGTCTACCCTCTGTTTGTCAAGTTGGGAAGGCAACAGCTTGTTTTCGAATAATTGCGGAGCTAGTTCATGTGTAAAACAAAAGCTTACTTTGTAGATGCAGTTGGCGTTATTGGCCCATTGGTTAAGAGCTCTGACTCCCTCCACTAGACAGCCTGAGGGGGTTCAAATCCCCCAATCACCTACAAAAAATTCTTCCTTTGTCTGGCATTCTCCTTAAGGAATTAACTTGCTTCTGACCTTGTTTATGCCCGTACCTCCGTGAGTAGGCATTCACAGGCAGATGATATGTAAATTACCCGTTGTGCTTCCTAATAGTCTTGTAAGAATTCAGAAGACGAGACTTATTTGCACACATGATAATGAGTCTTTATTGCCATATTGCTACCCACTCCTTTATGTGTTGAACAGCCAATCTGCGGGAAGGTCAGATAACGCTCCAATTTATTACGCAGATGCCCTTTTTTGAGCCCCATAAAGGGTCAATAAACTTTCTGACAATTGTGTTAATGAAACCATTTTACATCTACCATCTACATGAATACCTAAGACACTCATGATTTCTCGCTTTGTGGCATTAGAAAAGACCACTTGTGTTTACTTCTGCCAAAACCAGGTATCTCAAACCAAGTTTTCATTTCAAGCACGTTAATTAAGACACTGTATCTTAAATGTTGTGCCTGAACTGAAGAATAGGATCAGATTTGCCATTAAGTATCAACAAGGTAATTAAATTTCTATTAAAACTAAACTTTTCGTTGTTTGGTCAGAACTTACAACGACTCTTCGCAGTTATTATGAAGAATTATGCTATTAATCCCTTAATTAATATAAGTAATAGCCCAAGGCCCGTAGTCCGGGGGGTTAGGATCATTGTCCTAACTTGGGTAGGTGCCGAGATCTAATCTCGGCACCAGCACAGTAACCAGCACAAAAAAGTGGTGGTGTGGTAGTGGTGAGTGGAGGCCTGGAAAGTTGCGGTTGTGGAGGCTGAACATGGGTGGGTATGCGTAAGACGGTGCTCAGTCTCTGCCTA
>VYYI01001296.1:0-20578 GCA_021029175.1 Bilobella aurantiaca
TCCCTTTTATTTTCAACAGACCTTTTGAAAGGCTCTGTAGACTAGACAATTGCAGCGGAGATTCATTGTCCAATTATGAAATCCATTTTGTTCTAAAAGTTTCGTTTGTTCTAAAATTTCGTTTTTGTTCTAATTTGAAATTGTTTTGAAGTTGGATTGAGGGTGAATTATAGAAAAGGAGATGAGAAGCTTCCATTCACGTTTTCATTGTGCTAATCAATGGAAATTGGATTAGGACGTCTGCGAGAAGAGTCAAAGAAGTCCTATTCTTTGCCAAAGTAATTGCCTCTGTTCAGAACAGGAATTTAGAAAATGTTTGTTCTAGAATTCAATTTAGGTTTAGGTTAGGTTTAGTGGGGTGCGCCCCCTGGGGGTGGGGGAAGGGTCGTGTGCCCCCTACTTGGGGGTGCACCCCTTCTCGAAGAACTCCTCTTAATCATAATTGAGCCGAGGTTAGTAGAAAGGTGGGATTAAAAGAGGGAGAAAGGGAAAAGCGTGAAAGAGAAAGTTCAAGCGTGCGGAGAAAGTCGGGGCGGAAGTTGCTCATGCTAATCTGTCAGCTTTCGAAATTCAACATAAAAGAGGCCGCACGTGGTTTGCCACCGTCCAAACAAAATCGCCGCGCACACATCACCAAACAAACCTATTCTAAATTTTGAAAATGGTTTTTGAATGATCTCGAAATTTAAACAAAAAAAAATTGAACATTTTAAAAAGTGTTTAGTGTCGAGAATAATCGGGAGGAAACTTACAAACTGAAAGATTTTTTTTTTGCGTTTTTTTAAATTTGACGCGCGTCAACCTCTTGTCGCAACTGGAATTTTTAAAAGGGTTGAAAATGAAAAAAATATTTATTTTTACCATACTTTTTCCAAGAAAGGGCGATTTTTTTCACTTCAAAATGAATTTTGAGGCGTAAAATGCACCCTCTCGAGAGGAATAATTTAGAAACCATGTGACTTACGCCCCTTAACTTTCACCTTGAGACCCGGCCCTGAACAGTGAAAAAAATGCTATTCGTAGCTCTAAATTGGACCCATTAACCCTACTTTCACAACTTTTATGCAAAAGTGTTCCGAAGGCTCCATTATAGACAGCAATTCACGAAACTTTTTGAAGCATCAACCCCTTAAAACTGCCCTTAAAAGTACCCTTTAGAAGAAAATTAGGGCCCAGGAGGCAGAAGGCCCTTTCAGACTTGAAGTCTCAATTTTGAAAGATTTCCCCTGTATTTGCTCTTTATGCAAATTAGCTCCTCCACTTAAGAATAAGAGTATCCGTCACTCTCTGAGAAAACAATGAATTAGCCTCACAAAAGAACGCCCATTTTGTCACGAGAATTAATTTGAATTTGAAGTACCCCGCGCAAAATGCCCCATTGATTCAAAAGGAGAGAAGTCTCCATTTCCGGATCGAAATTAGGAATCAATCGAAGCAGAGATTTCAAAAATATCGGTTGCAACTTCCCTACCGGTAAGCAACATCGGTAGAGTACCAAATACCGATATCGGTAGGGTAGCGATACCGATATTGGTAGGGTAGCGATACCATCGGTGTTAACTTTCACCTTGAGACCCGGCCCTGAACAGTGAAAAAAATGCTATTCGTAGCTCTAAATTGGACCCATTAACCCTACTTTCACAACTTTTATGCAAAAGTGTTCCGAAGGCTCCATTAAATATCGGTTGCAACTTCCCTACCGGTAAGCAACATCGGTAGAGTACCAAATACCGATATCGGTAGGGTAGCGATACCGATATTGGTAGGGTAGCGATACCATCGGTGAGGTAGCGATACCGATATCAGTAGGGTACCGATAAGGGTAGGGTAGAAATACCGATATCGGTAGGGTAGAAATACCGATATTGGTAGGGTACCAATACCGATATCGGTAGGGTAGCGATACCGATATCAGTAAGGTACCGATAAGGGTAGGGTAGAAATATCGGTAGGGTAGAAATACCGATATTGGTAGGGTACCAATACCGATAAGGGTAGGGTACCAATACTGAGAACTAGAGGTTGTACCAATATTACTCCCAGCATTAGCTCTTTATTGTAAAAAAAATATACAGAGCCTTTCTTATGTTTCGGATCAAGGAGAGAAAGTTCGAACTACTAAATAACAAAAGGAATTTAAACTTGCAATTTAATTAATAAAATTTAGACTTAAATTTATTCATGACGTATTTGTGGCCTTTGGTGAATATTTTCTTGTAGATTTAGTTTAATTTAGATTTTCTTACAGCGGACGTTTCCCGAACACTTTTTACTGGACACAATAAAAAAATGCTCTGTATATTTTCTGTGTAAATTTCTAAACCGAAATGTTTTCAAAAAATACCGATCGGTATTACCCTACCGGTAACTCATTACCGACAGGGTAATAGCAAAGCTGTACAAAAACAAGTAGCCCTGTTGCAAATTTCCTTGGATATAGCTATCTAATTTGTCAAATGCAGCACGTCGCCCTATGTAGCCGATAGTCAGAGAAAGGGGGCCTCTTCGATTTTCTATAGCTTCGATAGCTATCTCAATCGTTATCTAACATGCATTTGTTCTACGTTCGATATCTTTGATATCGTTAGAACTTCCTTGAGTCCGCTGTCCAGTGACCTACTTTGTAGAGCCTATTAAAAGTTAGGACATTTACTTGATGAGGGCCCTTTGACCCCTTTCCGCCAATAATGATGAGGGAAACGAAAATCGATTGTTATGCTGATTGTACCCTGCCAAGGCCCCCTTGGCAACAAAAGTGAAAGTTCTTTTGTGAAAGCCAAAGAGAAAGTGCAGGGAAGGGCTCTTCCTATTTTTCGGCTGTCAAGGGCCCCTAGGGCATTTTCAGAACGATGCGGTCAAGCGTCAAGCGTTCTCTACCATGAGTCTTCAATAAGACGGCCGACGTCATAACTTCATCTCCAATATTTTGTCTCAAAATTTTTGAAAATCTTCAAAAAAAAATTTTTTCGAAAACCTTTGAATTTTGGTTTCTCAAAATGTTGCAAATCTACAAAATCTCTCTCTTAAAATCCAAAAATCTTTTTTATCTTTTCGAAAATCTCTCAAAATGCTTAAAATCTACTAAACTTTTATCTCTCAAAATTTTTTGAAAGACTACAAAATTTGTGTCTCTCTAAATTTCGAAAGTATTCTCATTATTGTCTCTCAAAATTTTGTAAAACTACCAAATTTTTGTTTTTCTAAATTTCGCAAGTATTCACATTATTGTCTCTACTTTAGAAAATCTCCAAAAAAAAATTGTTTCTCGAAATATTTAAAAATCCCTCAAATTCGTGTTTCTCAAAATTTTGAAAATGTAACAAAATTTTCGTCTCACAAGATTTTGAAAATCAATCTTAATTACACTTTTAATTTTTGGTTTTGACGTTTTGACGTGACTGAACGGTAAATAGTTAATTTTCTTCGATTGAATGCATTGAGAAATATTTTGCGGTAGCGATTGAGATGGATTGGAAGTAGAGTTGTGCGCGGTTTTTTTATTATTTAAAAAAAATTGCCTTAGATAAAATGACGCCAAACTTTGAAAAAGAAAACACACTCTTCTTCTTCTGAGAACTTAATTGATTTTTAGGCAGTGTAGATCTGTTTTTCTTGAGCATTCTTTTAGAAATTCTAAAATTTAAAAATAGACTGTTCAAGAATATCATATTTTTGGAATCAAAACCAACTTTTTTCTTTTCCTTTGCTCAACCATTGACATTTCATTTTCTAAATCGAACAAAACTGAGTCGAAATTGCAATTGCGCCACAAACAAAAGACACTCGGCACGCTTCCGCGATACTCAAATATTAATCTCAACAGTTAAAGCCAACGGGAGCGGCGCAAAGTATCCCTTTACATAACTTCACCAAACCTAAACTTTTGTTAACAAAACATATCATTTTCGTATTTTCGAACACTGCGCGGCGAATTTCAAGTTCAAAATCAGCTTTATTTACAACCGTGGAAAGCAGAACATGACGCTTGTGGCGCAAAGTGGGTCACAAGTTTTACACACGTGTTTGAACAAAACAAGGCGTTTTTAACCACTTGTGGATTTCTGAAAAACAAAAACTATTTACCCGCACCACTTCTGAAAGGCTATGTACATTATCCAGAAAACAATTTTCAAACGAAAATTAGGCGAAATGTAACAGTGTGGCCATCAGCTAACTTTAAAATTTTGCATACAATTTTCTTCCTCTCTCTAAAAATGTCTAAAATAATTTTTTTTCCAACTCTAAATGAGATGGTGGAAATGCTGAAATTGAGTTAGCATATGACCACTAGGTAGTTTTGCGGTGATTCATTTGTCGCACGTATCAAGTCACATGCAAACGACGGGAAACGGAAACGACGCAGTTCCGGCTTGCGTCAACTTTAGCAAAAACAGAAGTGATCGCTATTACAATGACATTCTTTTTTAAAACAAGCTCGTTTTTTTTTGTGTTCTAGATTTTGTTCTAAATCTAGAAAATCCCTCTCCGGATCTCTTTTTCAAAAATGTAATTCCAAACTCGAACAAGAAGGAAACCCCCGCTGTTTTAGAGAATGAAATCCCCAAACAATACCGCAAAAAAAAAAAGACAAAAGAAGGAAACAAAAGTTTTTTTTAAAACAACTTTAAAAAAAAACGAAAAGTTTTTTTTTTTTCAAATCAAAACGACTTATCTCAAAGATTCCCCAACTTAATTTCACTTTTGAGGAAAAAGGGAAAGTGGAAAAAGAGAAAGTGAAAAAGAGAAAGTCTACTTTGTAAATCGTATCCCTACCTAAAGCTTTAGCTTTCGTAATTACTTTACCACTCCTCAATAGCACCTTGTGTAAACTAATTTTCTCTTTTTTCTATTTTTTTTTTCTCTTTTTCTCTTTTTCTCTCTTTAAAAAAAACTATTTAATTTCAGAACAACAATCGTTGTGCTCAAGTGGTATTTTTGAAAAGCGGTTCTTTTTGAATGGAAAAAAGCATGCGGGGAGGGGGAGGAAGAGGGGAAGACAATAGAAACCCCCCTCAATTGAAGTTCCGTTTTTTTTTCGCCTACTTTCACCAGAGAAAGTCTTCCCCTTCATTCCCACGGAAGAAGAGAAAGCCCAAATCCAAAGTCATTTAATTTTCCCGTTTTTTTTTCACTTTTACCAGAGAAAGGAGAAAAGAGAAAGCAGAAAAAGAGAAAGCAGAAAAAAGTGAAAGATACCGAAACTTTTTTGGTTTTCCATTACACTTACTTTCTCCTCGAGTTTGATTTTTGACTTGGTAGAGTCCTGCTCCACCTCTCAAAAAAATTATTCTATCAAAGAGCAACAATATTGCCTTTACTTCTTTGATCGTGATGTTCCCTTTTGCTCTATTTTTTCATTAAAATTTCATCAAAAATTTGATTAAAAGTGCTCATACACCAAAAGAGAAAGCAGGGAGAAAGTAAGGAGAAAGGTAGTTTTGCCTGGAAATTGATCCGCACCAAACACAAAAGCAAATCAACTTCAAAAACGACTCAACTTGTTCTACAGAGAAATTTCTTTTAATCATAATAATGCTTAAAAAAAAGACTGAATCTAAAAAATGCATTTTTACCACATGCCAAATATACACAGCGTTTCGTATATACCGTAACCAAAAACGAAAGTTATACAAAACTATTTTGGAAAAATACTACACATCACAAACTCCAAAAATTTCACCCCTGGCCAACATGTAACTTGTAGCGTTTAGAAAAGATTTTTGAACTTCACAATCAGTTTCTACAGGAAAATTTAGCCTCCCGCACACAAGAAATGCTCTGTACATTACAACTAAATGCAAAAAAAAAGTCCCAAAATTCATCCCGTTCACTCTGAGGTCTAAGACTGTGTTTTTTTTCACAAATTTTTTATTTGCAAGGCCTTTATGGAAATGTACAGTGAGGTTCATAAGAACTGGTGAGGAGAAAGGAGGTGTAGTGAAAGTAGGACTTTTCAGGTGAAATTACTTCTCAAATATGACGAGGTTTTCAATAAGGTTGGCGTAACCTTGAAATTGTTGGGTGAGAATTCTTGTGGTGCTGCCGCCGCCCGCTCATTATGAAAGGCTCTGTACATCGAAACCAGATTTTGGGCGAGATTGATAGAAAATAAATTATGGTGAAGCGGCTCGTTTTTTTTTTTTCAAAGTTAACAAAATTTTTGCGGAGATGGAGCTATTCGAGAGGAAATTGCTCTAACTTTCTCCTCCGACTCTTATTTACTTTCACTTAATTTTCCTGTCTGGAAGCTTTCTCCTAAGATCAAAGGTAAAGGATTCTTGGAAGAATAATTTTCGTGAACAAAAGGGCGCTGAGACAGAATGAAATCAGGTATTCAGAGCCTTTTTTTAGAACCGCTCATTTCTAGGCCTTTTTAGAAAACTTTACTCTTTTTAGAACACTTTATTCAGACCTTTTTAAGGACACTTCAACTAAATTATCTCTTTTCCAAAGACGCCTCCTTCATTTTTCAACTCAGAGAGACGTCAAGGGCCCGTCAATTCTGTCTAAGAGATAGCGAACTTTTTTAAAAAATTTAAAACAGAGTTTTAAAAAATTCTAGAGCAAGAGCTTTTACCATAATCTAGTTATGTCATTAGGGCTAAAAATAAAAGGCCATGATTCCTCTCCCAGATTCTCTTTGTCTTGATCTCCAATGACGCAGGTCGTGCTGTTCTAATAACAATTTGTTATCTAGCCAAACATGCCATAACTAGCGCAACTGCAACCTTTTTTGACCTGCTAAACAAGACATAACCTGCAAAACCTGCAGAAACCTGCAAAACCGCAAGCAAAGTCCTCGCCTGATCATTTAACTAGACTAACAAACCTAGCAAATCTAAAAATTTGTTTCACAAGCGAAACAAGCCATTCCTAGCGCAAGTGCAACCTTTTTTGTCCTGCTAAACAAGACATAACCTGCAAAACCTGCAGAACCTGCAGAAACCTGCAAAACCGCAAGCAAAGTCCTCGCCTAATCATTTAACTAGACTAACAAACCTAGCAAATCTAAAAATTTGTTTCACAAGCCAAACAAGCCATAACTAGCGCAAGTGCAACCTTTTTTGTCCTGCTAAACAAGACATAACCTGCAAAACTTGCAGAACCTGCAAAACCACAAGCAAACCCTCGCCTAATCATTTAGGTAACTATACTAACAAACCAAGAAAATCTAAAAATTGGATTCACTAGCCAAACAAGCCATAACTAGTGCAAATGAAAACTGACCTACTTAAAAAGACATAACCTGCAAAACCTGCAGAACCTGCAAAAACCTGCAAAACCGCAAGCACGCCCTCGCCTAAGTATTTAACTAGACTAACAAACCAAGCAAAAAAAATTGGATTCACTAGCCAAACAAGCCATAACTAGCGCAACTGCAACTTTTTTGACATACAGAACCTGCAAAACGACATGCTATGCTAGTTTAATAAATACCCAAAAATTCTGAAGTGCCCTTTGTTGCCCTTTACGAAGGGACACCTTATGGACCCTTGAGCTTGGTGACAGCATGGTTTGTTTGGCTATTTAAGCGGTATGCCTAAGCGAAAATGTAGAATTTGTGCATTTTTGTTGAGAAAAAGGTTTCTGCTGTCGGTGGGTATTTGGTGCTAAAAGGTAGAAACGGCGCACGCACACTACAAAAACTACTTGTAAAAAATTCCATTACTATGAAACTATGACATTTGGAGACATTGGAGTGCCAAATCAATCACTCTGTGACAAAAGTGAGCAGAACGGCCTGACAAAAGGTTACTGACTAATGTATGGGGTTCCTTAATACAAAAAGTGTCATACTTTGTAATTTATCAAGACAACAAAACCCTCTGATTCAAAATTAACAGCGGCGCATTTTTCAAAAAAGGGAAAACTCCAAATCCGCTCTCTGTAATTGAAAGTGACAAAGAGCTGGACGTGGCCGAAAATATATTAACCCCAAAAAGCCTTACATTTCCTTCTAATTGTATACAGAGCCTTTTTTATTAGCAGAAAAACCGGAAGTCCAACACTTAACTTCCTTTCATGAAGGTATTTATCACCCCCAGATCGATTTTCTCAAACTCATAAATTTCCTTTTGACCTTATAAGAAAACAAGCAAATTACATTAGCTAAGAAGGTACTTTGGAGAGGCACTGTATTTTTGGTTCATAATTTTTTAGGCTAAATGTAAGGTCATAGGTTCAAAGCATTTTTTTTTAATACTTCCGGTTGCAACTGAGCCTTGATGAGCGTGTGAATTTTAAAATTGTTTTTGTACCCTAGGCTAATTGCCCTCTTACTTAATTTCATTCAAACACTTAAACTTACATTTTCCATTTTTCCTGTCTTTCTGATGCTCTCTGTACTCCAAACTCAAAAAAGTGGCAAAAACTCGTTAGTTTTATTTGATTAAATTTCTCAGGGTGTGAATTTTCCGTTGTTATTTACACCTGACAGGTGAGCCCTCCCTATAAAATAACCGGTAAAACTAATTGTTGCCAAAAGCATGTATTTGTATAAAAAAAAATGCTTTAAAAACGCTCTGTATAAAATAAAAGAAGATTTTTAAAATGGTTTTGTAGTAAGTAGTTTTTCTTTTGTAAAAAAAAATATTCTGCTGCAGGAAAAACGAACGCCTTTCTTTTGCGTACTCTTATTTGATTTTTAAAAGTTCGATTTTTCTGTCCCCTGGTGTAGATAATGAGAAATAGAATCATAAGAGGCGACAATTGGGGGCGACAATTGGGGGCGACAATTGAAGTTGCTAAAAAATCGCTAAAATTTGAACGTGGGGCGACAATGGGCGGAGATCAGCCTTACTTCAACCGCACTCTGTACTTGTACAACAGACTTATGCCCATTAGTTCAAAATCAATCTATTTCATCACTTCATCTTTTTGCAAAGGGATCGTCC
The DNA here is from genome assembly GCA_021029175.1 of Bilobella aurantiaca. Classification (NCBI taxonomy): domain Eukaryota; kingdom Metazoa; phylum Arthropoda; class Collembola; order Poduromorpha; family Neanuridae; genus Bilobella; species Bilobella aurantiaca. Next base: position 8,895 of record VYYI01001296.1, read on the forward strand.
TGTCATCGAGCACTCTTGTCTTTGAGCCCTTCACAAAACCAAGTGAGTGTCCATTTGATCGCTGAGTACCCTCATCCATATGTAATGGACCTCCACTTAAGGTCTGCTCACTTAAGGGCTCCATTTCCACCACTTCCTGCGAAATCTACCTCAAAAACACTAAATCTCACCCTCTGACCTCCCTTGTCAAGTTTAATGGACCTCTCAGCACGAGGCCCCGGTATTCAAAAAACTTGAAATTGATAAATAGCATCACTTTCTCGTGAGGGCCCTTAAGGCCTCGAAATAGAAAATTCCAAATCTCCTTAAGTCCCCTCATGCTCCCTCCCAATATTGCCTCCATGAGTCAATCTGGAGGGTGACAATGGGGGCGGTGGGGGAGGGCTCAGCGGCGGATCATCTGCCATTACATTTCTTCGCTTCGCCTCTTCTCTCGAAAGCGTAAGGAGCGTTTTGCATGGTTCCCTTTTGAAGGGAGCCTATGTCAACAAAAGCCCTTTGCTTCATAACTCATAAATAAGATTTGAAGGGGCTCAAAGAGACTTGAGGAGATGGAGAAAGGGCCCTTATTTTCCCGAAGAGAAACCCAGAACGCACTTGACTCTGTCTTCCTTATTTCCAATTGAATCCGGCCCCATGAATTATGCATTTTCTTCGGCAAATAACGTCAGTTTTGAGAATCTTAATTAGCGTCAGGTTTGGAAAAGACGAGTAGTGCGCGGCGTCTTTCAAGTTAACGAACCTGAAACATCAAAAATTTAGGTATTAACCTAACTTCAAAAATTTTAAGCTTAAATTTGGATTACTTAAGTGCCGAAAGAGCGCTTAAACGGTTTGTAGTGTGTGGCTTCTCAACTTTTTTAAAAGCTGTTCAAACCAAAAATTTCAATTCAAAAACATGATTTGAATCCTGATTTAAAAAAAACTAGATCTAATTCTTAAGCACACCTGATTTAACGATAGGGGCCCTGATTACAATACGGACTCAAAATCGGCTTACCCGAATCTTTTATTAAACCCCTTTTTTAACTCCAAATTTGTTACGGCTTTAACGCAAATCACAAAAATGAAAATTGAAAATTCATTTTCCGTTGTCTCAAAAGTTTCTAAAAAGAGTTTTTTTTTATTCAATTCTTGATTTAAAAAGCTGATTTAAAAAACTAAACCTGATAATTAAGCACATGTGATTTTAGACTAAGGACCCTGATTCCTACGTGACCTCAAAAACAACTTATCTCAATTTTTTGTTGAACCTCTTTTTAACTCCAAAATTGAGGATTTGTTACGACTTTCGCCGAAAACGATATAAATTCGTTTTGCTTTGTCTATAAATACTAAAAAAACGACTTTAATATGAATAATTGAAATTTTTTGTTTAAGCGTTTAGTGGATTGCTTCAATTTGAGAAAAAAGGCCTTGAGTGCTTAAAGTGGACCTAGTTGTGTGTTTTTGTTTTAGAAAGATGGCTAACTTTTGTTTAGAAAAACAGCGTCTCAGAGCGCTGGAACGCTGGAAAGCAAAAAATAAAATAAAGTGGGTCATAAAAATGAAGACAAAGCTTCATCTTGAAAAGAAGCGGCTAAGGGAAGAGGGGGCCCTTTGCTGAAGAATATTTAAACAACATGTCGCCAAGAGCTCTATCGATCTAACAACAAGATGCTATTACGAACAATAAATTTCATATGGCATCCTGCATATCAATGAATCTGTCTTTTTCTCCCGTCCTTGACTTGGAGCCCTTCAAATTTTACGCCTCAAGGGACGGAAAGAAAATTAAGTTTTTGGAAAATTTTACTTTTACAAAAATTTTGTTTTCAGAAAATGAATTGTAAGAAAATGTTATATTTGAATCCTGAAGTAAAAGAGACCGGTGTTGAGGAGGGGACTTAAAGGGGCTTAAGGGCCTTCTACTAGGGCCTGGCTAATTGTTGTTGTCTGATACGACAGTTCCTTGAGGCTCCCCTACTTTACTGTATCATCAAAACACTTCGAGACTTCGTGACAGGAGTAATTTGGGACTGGTTAAATTAACTGGGGACTTAAGGGGCCCTCGAACTTTTCTCTCCCGAGGGAAAGTCCTCTCCTCCTCCAACTTTGAAGGGCCCTCCTAGAAACGAGAGTGTTTAATTAATGTTGAGAAACGGTGTAACCCAGAGGTCGCAAAAGAAAAAGTTGCAAAAAAAGTGTCGCAATTTGTCATCTAATTAAAATTTCATTAACTTTATTTCACTTCTAATTAGAGTGTTGTGTCACTAATGTACATTGCATTTCATAAAAACAGTAATGTAGAGCAGCGTCAGAAAATGAGCAATGTGTAATGTGTCTAAAATTGCAAATTTTAAAAGTCTAAATTTTGAAGTCATAGAGATCCCTCCACAGTTTGCAAATGAATCACATTTTTTTTTTTGCATTTTAGGCGTGCAACTTTATATGGAATGCATTGTATTTTTTTAAAGAAATAAAAGAAGATAAATTTAAAGAAGTAACCCAAAGCCAAAAAGGCGGACTTCAAAGGAAGGTGCACAACTCTAATTAAGGTCTCAGTAAAGGTAAAAGTTTTTTCCAAATGTTTTACGGTTTTACAGTTTTACGTAAAACACTCAAAACAGGGTTTTAAAACTCTGTTTGAAGGGCCTTTTTTGACGTAATTTCCATTTGATGTACATGAGTGTTTGTCCTGAAATTAGGGTATAAGTAGCCACGGCTATGTTGTCATGCTGCGTTGAATTTGGCAAGGGTCACTCTTCTTTTTTCTTTTGAACTTCAAGGGCCCCTTTGCGAAAAAAAAAGTCCGTTGCTAACGACCCTTGAAGGGCTCCTGTCGTGATGTCGTGCTCAAAACAACTTCATTTGGTGCTGCACTTTGTGCCTCTGCCAATTTAATTTCCCTAACTCGTGTCGTACTTTAAGGTTTATGAGACATTTGAGTGCTTTTCACTTAAGTACCCCTTAGCCCTTATTTCAATCAGAATTTTTAAAAAAGGGACCCTAAAACGGTAAATTTGTGCCTTTCATCTCTCAAGTGGTAGTTAATTTCAATTTGTTCTAAATTTAGAACAAAAGATGTAGATTTTTTTTAGTTTCCTTGGATCTTAATTGAGTTAAAATGCCTATATACGGAGCATTTCACAAGTATTGCTGAAAATAGTGTAAAAGTTGAGCTACTTGATTAGAAGTAGCATTATAGGCTGACAGACAGACGTATATAGGGACGTGATAATTCCGTTTTTCTGACTTTTGAAACGCTCTGTACATTTTTTTGGTCCTGCTACTAAGGGCAGTGAACATAGAATTTGTATCGACTTGATTTAGAGACGTAAACAGGAAATTATTCCATTTGCTTTTCAAGATTAAGAAATCTTACGAAACGGAAATTGCAAATTAATTGTGAGAAATTGACTCGGCAAACTGGATTTTGATGAAAAAAATTTCGAAAATCAAATTTTGAGAATCAAATTTTGAAAATCAAATTTACAAAATCTAAAACGCTGTTGATTCCCTCCAGCTGGATATAATTCACACTGAATTTGAATTTAAATTGACTCATTTTGGCTGAACGAAAGCCTCATTCGCCGGCGGGTGCATCTTTCAGATTTTTATTTATACCGAGCCTTTTTTAAGGACAAAATGAAAAGTTTTTTTTAATGTTTTTCTTATTAAAACTTTGCACCTTAGCCGCAATAAGACAATGAAGCAGATTTTTTTTAAAAGCTTGTTTTTTTTTAGAAATACTATATTAAAATCTTTTCGAAATTTCTACATATTTTTAAAAGTTGGAAAGGGTATTTAAGTTTCAATTTTCTAAAGTTATTGAGAAAGGCTCTGTATAAATTTGGCCTCTTTGCCAAAACTTGGCCAAGTTTTGTGCGAGAGCTGAGAGTGGAGCGTTAGCGCGTGTAATCCGCCTTTGTCTCTCCGAGTCATTAGCATGAAGCCCACTGTACTATATTAAGGCTTCGGGGGACTTTGGGGGTACTTACGTTAGGCCTGGCGCTATACGGGGGGTACTTAAGTTACACTTTTCGCAGTCCCGAGGACAGTAAATCCTCTCTCCAAACTTTTGCTTCTGCTTATTTAACACTTATCTACGCCAAGGCGGGATCTTTGGATTTAAGTTTTTATACTGCGGAGTCTTCAAAGAAAACATTTTAGTTTTGAGGGGTCGCTAGCGCCCAAGCGTGTTTCTCATTTTTCTGAACGACGCAAAAAATTTTATACCTTAAAATTTGAAAAAAGCGATTTTAAAAAAGATATGATTTTTTAAACATTTGTTTTTAGAAAATGTTGAATTTTGTTTTTTGAAAACAGAAAGTTTAATTCCATTATTCAGCGTGGGAAACAAAATTCAGATGATAAATTTTTTCTTTTTTAAATTCAAATTTTCTTACAAAATTTAACCATATTTTTTTTTCAAAATTGTGTGGTTTAGAAAAAGTTTTTTTTTCAATGTCAGAGTTCAACGCCGTTTGAAAATCCAAAAAATTCAAAACAAATTTCTGTAAGCTGAGGGCTAGTTTCTCGCTTGCTTGCCTTAATACCCGCTCCAATTGTCTCAAAGTATAAAAATTGAAATAGAAAAGCTTATATTTGAGGGATATACCGAGCGTTTCAAAACTGCTAGAACTAAAAATTCTGGATTTTGTCAACCCACTAGTTTTGATAATTATCAAAATATACGACTTGCTAATTTGCAATATACTAAACCCTCAAACGCAAATAACAACGACTTTCTCTTTGATTTCTCTTTCCAAATTTGTCAAAGAGCGCGTTTTTAGGTTTTTGTGAATCGCACGGTACATTTCCAATAAAGGATGTTATAAATTCTGTGGCTGGAAAGGTACTCGAGTCGAGAGGAAACATGTGTGTAAAATGTGTTCTCGCATGACTTTTACCACTTGATTCTCAAAAGCTTCCTTTTCTCTGTTTCTACCTGTCAAGTACCCACTCGAATCATTTATAATTAGTCAAGAACTTTCCTACAAGAGTGGCCTTGACTACCAGTTGTAGCCATGTATCCACCGCGATGTATCTACTGCGATGTATGCGCTGCGATGTATAGCCATCGCGAAGTGAGCTTTGTAGCCAACTTGCCTTCTAATAGAGATGAAATGGCCTCAAGAGACTCTTTTATTAAGCCTGAGATCCTCCGTGTATTTAAACAATCAGGGAAATGTTCCCGACACTCACGCAACCACCGCTCTACAAAACATGCGGAGAAAGTTTTGGCAGTGAAAGTTATTTCAAGATGGTTGGGAGGTACGCGGAGCCTTTTTTCTGTCCGCCTACATCCACATGTACAGAGCCTTTCATAACAATTCTAGAACCGACTTTCACTTTTCTGCGAAAAAAAAAACGGTGAAAAGAGACAACACCATTCTTGATCAATTTTTTCCAAAAATCATTATTTTTTAGATTATTTGAAAAACAGATTTATTCTAAAAAATCATTATTAGTTATTTTCTTAAAATCATATTTGTCGTTTAAATCTTTAATCTGTTTTCTAGAAATTTGAATATTTCCTAAAATTTTGAAATGAGAATTGTTTTGCTAATTTCATTCAAATGCACTCTCGGTGAACGGGAAAAGGAAAATGCACAAGAAATATACCGTGAGATTTTTTTTGTAATCAAATGTATATGCTCTATGAAAATGAGAATGAGCTGGTAGATGCTGGGAAAATGGAAAAGTGAAAGTAGAGAGAAAGTTTATAATGTAAAATTTGAAAATGTCAAATTTCCTTTAAAATTTGGTAAAAAATTATTGTTCTGTTTTAAAAATGAAACTTTCAAAAAAGATTTTTGTTTTTTTGAATTCTTGTTTTTTTTTTTAAATTTTAAGAAAGCGTGCTTTCACCAGAAGATTTCCGAGACTTAATTAGCCTGAGCCATCGTGCAGTGATTATGGCTCTTTTGGACTGGCGCCAATATGTCATGTTTCTCCTACTTTTGGTTGCATTCCAAGAACTTCCCACTTTCTCTTCTGCTTTCTCTTCTGCTTTCTCCCTAAATTATTGTCCTAATTATCTTATTTCAAACTTTTTTTAAATCTTCAAAATTGTGGTAATTATGGTGACTTTTTTTAGAACAGGATTTTTTTTTTAGAAAAAATGACTTTTCTAGAATTCTTCTCATTCAAAAAACTTTTTTTCGGCCACACCCACTTTTCCAAAATTGCATTACTTTTCGACTCTCATTTTTATCAATGCTTTAATATCTTAATGTGCTGACATAAAAAAAAACAGTTTTAGTTTTCTAGCCACTCAAGATGTTTTGAAATAAGGGGCAGGCTCGTGTTAGACAAAAAACGGGCATCAGAGTTGGGCAAAACAAAAGCTTCAGAGCTGGGCAAACCGAGGAATCAGATTTGGACGAAATCGGAAAGCATTAGAGTTGGGCAAAAGTTTTGGAAGCAGAGATGGGCAGACGGAGAAGAGTTGAATGGTTCTCTAATGGACAGTGAAAGTCGTCATTCATCTTGTGGATGACAAGGGAAGGCAGATAGACATGAATAGACTTTCTCTCTTATCTTCTCCATTAAGGCCTCCTGATTACTCCCTCCCTGGCTTCAGAAAGGGCACGCTGAAAAAATCGCTGGAGAAAGCGCTGGAAATCGCTGGAGAAAGGGCTGGAAATAGGGAAAAAGTCCAAATGGATGCCACTTTTGTCGACGATCAGGACCCACTATTACGCATTCAAACGTGAAAAACGCAAAGGTTGAGGAAGAGAAAGTCGCGAATCAGAAATGATGGTTCTTTGTTAAAGAAAACTACTTAAAACTTTCTCTTTTTAACAATGAGTTACCTACGCAGCATTATTTTAACGCAGCATTATTACAGTATTTCACATTTTTGTCGCAGTTATAATTACAATAGTTTAACTAATTTGAACAGTTGCGTAATACGTTGATTTGTGGAAGCATCGCTAAAGTGCTAATAAGTCAAATCAGGCAGTAAATTAGACTTAAAACATCACATTGTGTAACAAAGCATATTTAGCACTGTCTTGAAACACACTGTACTAAATTTTAATTAAAGTTATGCTAATAAAGCTCAATTACAACACTACTGTTAACGGAATAATTTATTTGGTTCAAGGGGTCACTTAAGGGGCCCAAAATAAAGCCCTAAAACTATGCCTTAAATTAAGGCGTTAAAATAAGGCCTAAAACTTAATGGCTTAATAAATTTGTATTTTTTTTGGTTTTCAGGAGTACGCATGAAGATTTTTTAACGGGAAATGGTACATTTACAAAAGGTGAGAAAACGTTTTTGATTGAATTTTTCTATTTTTGTGATTTATTTGTGATTTTGTGTTTGTGATTTAAAAAAAAACTTCTTTTTGAAACTACGTTTGAAGAAACTCTCTTTTTCCAACGACTTTTAAAAAACTCTTTTTTGAAACTATGTTTAAAAAACTTTAAAAAAACACACAGTAATACTTGATTTGATTACCTGTGATTTCCAAGAATTTGACTTTCTCTTTTGACTTGAATTGAATTCGGGAGAAAGTAGAAACACGACGAATGTTATCTAAATTTAAATTTTTTGACCTTATTTGAACAAAGCAGAGGAAGAGAGGAAGCTGCTTTTTTTTGAGAATGAAAATGAATTCAGTTGGCTATAGCTGATAAGCAATGATTCATTGCCTGCTGGAGACTTTCTCCAGGAATAGATTTCCATTTTCCTGGAAAAGTCTCCATTCTCCAGTGGTGCATTCATTATTTTGAAAAACTCCGCACTTAAGGCCCCGTGACGTGCCCGGTTGCTGGAATTTGTTAAAAGTGAAAATCTTCTTCAAAATCTGGTGAAAATTTTCTATAAAATTTGTTACAAACAAGGTTAAGCTTTTTCATGAAATTTTGAAATTGGAAAATTTTCTTGAAAATCTTTGCTATGTGAAAATCTTCTAAAACATGTGAGAATTTTCTTAAAAATTTATGACAGGGTTAAAATTTTTTTTATGAAAATTTGTAACGCGAGAGATTTTGTTTGTCAAAATCTGTTTAGAAGGTGAAAAATTGCTTTAAAATAGCTGTTGCAAGTTAAAAATCTTCTTTAAAATCTGTTTCAACGTGAATTTTTTCATAAAAATTTGCAAAATTGACTTGGAAATTCTTTTACAACAAACATATCTTTAACAATGCAAAAAATTTCTAAAAAAAAATCTCTCACAAAGTGAAAATTTTCGTCAAAATGTGCTATGTAGATGAAATTTTCCATTTGATTCTATCTACGCATTAATTTCCACAAAAAAAAACTAAGGAATTTTTGCAGCACGTATTATTAGGTTTTCGTAGAGCGAAACATGAATTTAAACATGCGAATCAAGGAGATCCAAAGAAAAATTTTTTTAGAAAAAAATCTTTTCTAAAAAAAACGCTCTAGGAATTTATTCAATTTGAAATTTTTTATTCGACAGAGGACAAGTCTGAAGACAGGAAAATAGTCCTTGATTCTCAAATTAAATTAGGCCTTTATGAAAAATTCCTGTTTTTAAAAAAGGCTTTGTACATACACAATGGCTCCCAATCCAAATCTGTTGCTTGTCGTCAAAGAGCACGGACTTCAAAGGAGTACCGACAAAGTGTGCTTCCGAGGCTAAAATGTGCTCACAAGTATCGAACAATATGGCTCTACCTTTTAAACAAGAACACAATGTAAACAAGTGTGCAAGTGTAAACAATACTGCAAATGTAAACAACACTTTTAGAGTTTTTTTGCATCATAAAAACTTCAAAGTAAAATTTTTCCTTATACATTTTAGGGGGTACTCTAAACATCTCCACTTTCTCTTTATTATCAACATGACTTTTCTCTCCTCGATGTATTAGATTTTCAAAATCGATTTTTCAAAAAATGATTTTTTGAATAAACTTCTTTGAGCGCACAATGGGCTAAATGACGACAAAGTTGGCACAAAAATGTAACAATCAGCATTAAGAAACATTTCGAAGACAAAAAAAATCATTAGGACGAAGGAAAAATGCAGAGAGATGGTTTGAAGTACCCTTTGGCAGCCTCTTGATTAGAAATATACAGAGCCTTCTTTTAGAAAAAAAAAAGTTGAACTTGCATGTCACACCAATAAAATATTATTTTGAAAGTGAAAAGACTAGTCAACTCAAACAGTTGACCTGAATCCTTGCAGTCTTATTTCGCAGATGTCCAAGCAGCCCGCGAGGAGCCCTTAAGGGAACCCTCCCTTAACTATGGTTTTTATATGAGTACTTTGTAAAAATTGGCAAGTATTGCAAAATCGAGCAAATACCAGCAAGTACTTTAAGTGCCCCCTATGTTCTGGATCGGGCTTCTCTGGCTAGTTTTCAAAAATCGGAAACAAAAAAAAAGCTACTGGGATTTGAACCCGTGCCCTCATAAGCCATCCGGCGACTCTCACCAGTGGGCCCGCTAGTTTTTCAAGTCGCACATACATTCTCGGATATAAAAAATACTGCTTTTATCATAATCGTATTGTTATTATTTATTATTATTATTATATTATTAGTGTTTAATAGGATCTTTTGTTTGGCTTTTCCTACATTTTTGTGACGTACATTACACGTGGGAACCTTTTCTCTTTTTTCCAAATTCTCAGTTTCTCCAAAAAAAAACTTAAGTTTTCCCAATTTGTCTCAAGTTTTCCTGATTTTGGCCCAGTTTTCTCCAATAAATAAATAATAATAATTTTCTCCCAAGTTTTTTTTTACGAAATCCTTCAAAAAATAGCTCTCCGATTTACATTGCGAAAGGTCAAGGGTCATTTCCCTATGCAATATCGGATTCGAATTAATCAGGAGAAAGCAAACTTTCTCCGATTTTCACCAAGTTTTTTGTGGAGAAAGCACAGGGTGATCTCCTGATTGATAAATAAATTATGCCTAAGTGGAAAACTTTTAACTTTCTGTGACATTTGGACTTGAGAGAAAGTCACTTTTGAATTGATCTCCAAACTTTCACAAGGAAAAATAAGGGAGCTATCAATTAGGAAAGCAAATGTCAAGGCTCATTGATTTTTTTCCTCTACTAATTCGATCTAGCACCTGAATTTAGAACAAAATCTAAAATTCAAAACAAAGTTCTAGGAACTGAACCAAAAATAATCTTAAAAGGGCGTGATTGTCATATTCTAAAATTTTAAAAAATAATTATTTCTATTTTATTTTATATTCTGACTTAGTTATTTTACACTTTTTGCGTCGCAATCGATGGTACACTGAAACGCGTTTTTCAAGTGTTTTTAAGGGCTCCTCAAAACTAACTCTGAAAGGGCACAGAGGGTACTTAAAGCATTTAGCACACAATAAAAAACACATTCGAGCTTAAATATGTAACAATGCTCTTGTGTATTCTACGTGCTTTTTTTAGACGAAGTAATGTTATTTATCTACTCGTACAGAGCATTTTTATTATATACAGAGCATTTCTTATTATATACAGAGTGTTTCTTAAAGTAGGATTACAAGCGAGAGGAGAAAGCATTCCAGAAGGACATACTTTCTCCAGAGCGAAAATTTTATGAGTGAAAAAAAAATACGGTACTTTTACAATAACAATGTTTCTAATAAGGGTCCTTAGAAGATTTAGTTGTTTTGTAACAATGTTAATTATGTAAATTAAAAAAAAAACGTTTTTTTGAACAGAATTTTTGAAGTGATATCATCTTCTACCCCAGCGTTATTTCCCGTCTGGACTTTTTAAAAAGTTTTTCAGAATTAAATTTTGAAAAAGTAATTTAGAACAATTGGTGGGCCTAACAACTTCTGTTCTAAATTTATAACAAGAACTGTTTGAGGAACCATTGGCATCTCACAAAAGCCCGAGATTAAAAGCCTCCCTTTGAGCTCGTGTAATTAAGGATAATCACCACCGCCAACACTGCAACTAATTCACCCACCACCACTTTCTCCAGCGATTTCTCCAGGAAAGTTACTGGAGAAAGTCAAAAATTGAGAAATTAATCGGGGCTTTTCGTCTCGGCGTTTCATGCTTTCTCATCTCTCCTTTTGTTCTGAATCTCTCTGTACACCCGATGGGAAAATTGTAGTGAAGGCTTATGAACATGTAAATCTGAAACATGAACCAATGCCAAGAGCGAATGGGAAAACCTCATTATCATTTCCGCTTTCACAATTTTCACCACCGCATAATTTTAAGGGCGGGTGGGAGCGCAGGCGCTGTGGTAGGCAATAAAGTGAAAGTAAGTACCTGAAAGGAAAGGTAAAGGGCGTTAAGGGCCCCCATAAATCAGATTATACAACCAAGATGTCTTCCTAATAACCTAATAAAAGGCACGTGTAAAGTGAGGCCCTTCGAAAAAAAACATGACTTTTTGAAGGCAGAAATATGATGCGTAAACAAGTGAAAATCTGAGGGAACAAGTGGCCCTTATCAGGGGGACTTTGTTTGTCCCTTGAAATTGTTGTACAGAGAGTTTTTTTTTTGTAGGGAACGTGAAAAGTTAAGGCTGCTACTTTCTCTTCTTCCTCTTAAACTTCAAATTTGACTTTTTGTAGGGTCCTTGAAGGGCCCCTTTAAAAAACTGGGTTTCAAGCAATTAATCTTAATAAAAACTATATTTTTTTTGTAAATACAACCGTGCGTGCGCAAAACCATTGTTTACGTACCATACAATACCTTAGTTATCATAATTTTTTCTATGAAATATTTATTTGAATTATTTTTTGAC
>VYYI01001297.1:0-20574 GCA_021029175.1 Bilobella aurantiaca
TATTCCTTGTGTAATTTATTTGTATGATAACTCTAGTCAACAGGGCGTCTATTAGAGAGGGGGCTACTATTTGGGAGGGGCGTCTAATTAATTTTGGGCTTCGGAGTATGGGCGTCTATTAGGAAGATGGGCGTTTATTTGGGACTGGGCGTTTATTTGGAATTTTACGGTATATTAACAATACTTGTTCCACGTGTTTGTCTTTTCAGAGGCGTATCACTGGCCGTAGGACATAGAAGTATCATGTCTCATGGTAGACCGTGGGTCATAGTGTAGACTATGCTGCAGTTACCACCTAAATTGCAAAATATCAAAATCATTGTTAGATGACTGATTTCGTTAGTCTGTTCTAATTCATAGCTAGTTTCATTAAAATTTCCTTAATTCAAGTCTAGAAGGTAGAGTGAAGAATTGTGACTCAACAGTACACTTCGTTTCGTTGTTCATAAATCAGTTATTTTTTTCTTAATAGGAATTGATAAGGAAAGTGAAGGAAAAAGAAGATAAAGGAAAGGAAATTTCACTGGCTAATAGACTTTTGCATTGTAAACAAACCACGTGATTTGCGTTTCCTCTTTGATGACGTCAATATATTTTTTATTTATTTGTAAAAATTTAAAAACGCGTTGCTTAAGCGGGAACGCTATCCAATCCCAGAATCTACACAATAGACGAATGTATCAAAATCCAAATATTCCACACTATAATTGCTTTGTTGATGCGACGTCGGTAGCAAGGCAGGAAAGTCTTTTGGAGACTCTCTGGTCTTCTTTTATTTTTGGTTGCATCCACCGTCACTTTGCTCTTCTCAATAACGGTTACACATCAAATTACCTGCCTTTTAATCCTTCAGCGTTAGATGTAGGCAACAAGTTTTTAATTTCGATTTTCTATCCCCAGAAAGAAATAGCGGCGCAACTTTAAAAGAAAAAATGTAAAACGAGAAACTAGCCAAACAGCCCGCCTAGACACGAGAATCCAGTATTTAGCATAAACATCCTACTGTTTAGAGAATCGTCTTGTAATAATACCAAAGCTTAGCCTATTTGTAAGCTTAAAGTAAGCTATTCTCAGTGCCGGTCCGCAGTAGGCCTAAGAATAGATCTGCAATAATGATATTAATGTTAGTTATTTTAATTATATCATTTTTGAAGGATTCCCCGTCTACATTTTTTAAAATGGTAATAAAGTTATTATTTGGAGTGCCGCACAATTTAGTCTAATCACTTGTTATTCGTGGATTCGTGTCATAAATTTATCAACAATAATAAAATACTAATGTATTATTCAAACCATATTAATACTTCTTTATGATTTGATTATTAGAAAGCCAAAATAATCGCCTTAAAGGAAGAGATTTTTATAATTTTATTCTCTGGGTCGTCCTAGGATGGTATGGTTTGGCCTTTTCTAAGTCTATTAAATTTTAATTAAGCAAAGTTGCCCGTTTTTGACGCCAGGGTTATTTTATGTTTTAAGTTTTGTATTAAAAAATTTTGATGATATTGCCAATGACTCCTGCCACCCTATGACAAAACCAAAAGAAAAAGTTAAAATGGCATGCTTAAACTTGGAATTTCCTCGTATTGGTACAATACAATACTTGGTTATATGAGCAAGCAACGGCTTATTTAGGTTTCGCTGATTAAAAAGTAATAAATGTTTTGTATATTGCTTTTACATAAATATTTAATTAAGCAAACCATTTAGAATCTAAATTTATTTAGAAAATAAATTGACAAGTCAAGTATACTTGCCGAGCGTGTCCATCCTTTTGCCGATTTATAATTGGATTTTTAGGCTGAAATTGTCAAAACTAGTTCCATTGAAAAAAATGAAACTGGAGGCATTGGACATTGTTTGGAAACTGTATTTCACTACTCAGAACGCATTCATAACGTCAATTATTTTTACTGATGATTTTGAGCAATAAAACGCTCAAACACAAACGTTTTAACGAAATGTCTCTATATCAATGCAAAAAACTAAAAATTTAAAAGAGATCAATTTGTATACCAAAACACTTATTCGGGATTAGGCCAGGCTGGTCTAGTGGTTAGTGTCTGTCTTTCTCTAACCAGGCTGAGACCTGGGTTCAAATCCCCCGATCAGCCACAAACAAGTCACTATTGGTTTTTCCCTAAAGGAATTATCTGTCATCCGACCTTGTGTAAGCCCTTATCTATGTGATTTGTTATATAAAGCCAGAGGATATGGAAATTAGCCGATAGGTTTCCTAATAAACTCGATAATCCAAAAAGACGATCCTCATGTGCATAGAGTCACCTGCTGTTATCAGACGAAAGCCACTTATTAAGGATTAGCAAAGCTTGAGATGGTCTGTTATTCTGGTAATGGCTTGATAAGTGTGTGTATATATTTTAATGGAAGGGGTATTTCTATCCACGCCGCTTAGGCCTCAAACGTGCTCATTGCAGTAACTCTTGGTTAACTCTATGGTTATCTTGGGGTGATATTGGGACACCTTTTCTCAAAGGAGATGCAATTATTTGAGCATTCTTTTAACTAAATCACTTATTAAGCAAAAACAATTCAGAATCAGTCTACAGCTTTTCGGTAGAGAAAAAACTGATGGTAAAAAGATATACTCAATTAAATTATCCTAAGGATTTAATCTCTGTTCGTTTTATGTTAGAGAAAATTTCTAACAGTTGAACTAAACTGAGAGTTGAACTGTAATAAATTTATAAAATACAACTTTTAATAGCTGAGATGAGCTTCATTCAAACAAGTAATGAAATACAACTGTTGGTGGGTTCAATTAAAATAGTTGTTATTGTTTATATTTATTGACCACAAATGATTTAATTAGTTTGTTTCCATTTGAATGAAACTGATTTTTCATATACATCGGGGAAAGCATCTACACACTTCAGATCTGAACGAACTTTGTTGTACAACGTTTGGTCAAACATTGTGTAAAATTCATCTTTGGTCAAGAAGCAGTCAGCATACATTCCTTGAAACCTAGAAAATGTTTCCAATATTAGAAGTGAGTTGCTATAATACTTTTTGTGAAGTTGGATTAGAAAGTTGAAATTTTTCCGTTCTCGGAAGGGCATATTTGCCTTGAAATAATAAATACAATTTATTTGAAACTTTTGTTTGTAGAAATACAATTCCTCACCCGTTGTGTTTAAGACAATATTGTTCAAACAGCCGGACAAAAGCATTTGGGTCTTTCATTGCATCTAATTTCTTCTTGGGAGGTCTTCCGTAGATGCCAATATCAACGTAATTCCCCTCTGTACCTTTGCCTTTATAGGCAATCAATCCCGGTCGAGATATCATTTTGCTTGGACAAAGCCATATTGGGTAAACCTTAAAACAGATAATATGGCTTACTTACTTAAACGTACTAAAACCTTTAAAAACCGAACCAATCTTTGTAATCTTGAAAACAATTTTCTTTTTAAATTAGGGCTGAATATTTTGTATATAAAAAGTATAAAATATAATAAAATAATAAAAATAAACATAAAAAGTAACCGAATAAAACAAATCAGCTTAATTTTTAAAAATTTCTAGAAATCCAGAAAAATAAATTTTGTTCGAGACCACATATCTTTACCCCGACTAGTAGCTCATTTTACTAATTTTCTTCATCACGACAAACAAACAAAACAATATGTTGTCAACCAATTTTTTCCACATATTCAGGAATTAATTATTCCTACTAAAATTTGACTTTTAATTTCGAAAATATGTTTTGCTTTCAAAATTTGTTCCACGTTGACATCTGGAATCTGACTTGGGCTATATTTAAATTTAAGTCATTTAATAGCAAGAGTGGGCAACATAAGTTGGCGTCAGCAGCTAGTAAAAAATACACTGAAACAAAAATGAAGCTGTATTTGACGTTACCCTATTGCGGCCTAATTGAACATGTAACAAAGTTGGTAGGGACATGGTGGTAAGAAGTCATTAGCTTACATATGTTTGCAGTTTATAGAATTGCCGTATCTTCCGAGGCTGCCGGAAGTTACGTTAATACAAATATTTTTTACTTACCTCTGTATAATCGTGACTGAAAGTTAGCGATTCTTCCAGATCTGCTATCGAAACCACAAAATCCTGACAGACGCCTTGTGACATACCATAATCAACAAGCCCTTTCCAAACAACGCTAGTCATCAGTTTTCCAAATTGTATATTAATGGGGAAAATCCACCCAAACAGAAGCATAAACAACCTCGTCTTTGTAATTGGTATAACTCCAACCATCCAAAATATGCCACGCGTGTGCCTATGATAGTAGTCTCTAGTAGGAATGTATTCGACTCCAACTTTCGTCTTACTTAAATACTTTTCGGCATGGAGGTAGAAGAAGGGCTTGTACCATCGATTAATGTGGTTTACCTTTAAAACCAACCGAAAAGTTATTTCTTTTTGAATTATTCGTCATTTTTACAGCGTCACTTAGGCTTGCATTTACAATTTTAAAATAATTATTACCTTGCCATGTTCCACTTTATCGGCAAAATTTCCTAGCATCACAACCGCATTGTGTTTGCCGTAAGCAATGCCTTCTATGAATTCGAATTCGGATTTTTGTAGGAGAGCTTCCGTCTGAGCAATACTCGTGGAGGCATGATATTCTAGCTTGACATATCTACACAATTGGAGCATTTGAATTTGTTATTTATTTTGACAGTTGAACTAAATTCCGACTTACTTTCCTGCTCGAATTAATGGGAACGTGACAGATGTTAAAAAACCCAGAGTGCCGTATGACATGGGTACAGAATGAAATAGGTCTGCATTTTCTTTCTAAAGTAAAACATTGATATAATAATTAACTAATATTTAAAATATTATTCATCACCAATACACATTGTTGATAAAAAGATATAAAAAGTATAACTAATTACCTCTGAGCAAGTCACAACTGAACCATCAGATAAAACCATTTCATACTCAAGAGCAGTATAAGCAATAATGCCGTATTTATGGGACGAGCTCTCCACTCCAGCACCGTTGATTAGCCCACCTGATTCAAACACATTAATTCCAGTGTAAGACAAGACATAAAAACGTAACTGAAGGACATTTTTACCATCACTACTTTGATGACTTAGAAGATTTCCATGCAATTCATCAAAACAGATTTAGCAAATAATTCTTGTTGTATTGCAAACTTTACATAACTCTAAAAACCTTTCTCTTGGAATGCAATAGTTGCACAACATCCTATCGAGTCGTGGTCGCATAGTAAGCTTGAACAACCGGGTAGTCGTTGTTAACCCAGACAAAATAGTATGAAATTTAATTTATTACATTATGGATTTCTTACCGATTGTAAGAACTTCAAACTCCGGAATAACTGGAATGGTATATCCAAGCTTGAGCAATCTATGCGTTATTGTCCCTATAGCAATTCCAGGCTCCACTTTTATTATCTATCAAGCAAATGGTGAAACAAATTTGAATATTACACTAGGCATTGGCTATCGTAGAAAAATCTAGCATTGATTTGAAGTATATTTCTACCATGTTAACTTCGTCAATTTGAATTATGTCGTCCATATCCAGCTTGATTTGAGTAAATCTGCTTTTGTTGACACTTCGAGAAGCTGCTGTTTTCCACGTTGGTCGGGCTGTGCACATTTGATTCCTTCGCCCATTTCGATTCCAATTTTTCACCTACCATTATAAAAAAAATTTTGTTAAAAGGAGTGTATTAAGCCTAAACACAATTAGCATAAATTTGAACGCCTTCATTGTTCCGCTATATGGTATAGTCATAATGGCACATTAAAATGCAGAGGCTGAATGAATATACGATCATATATTAAACCGTAACTATTTGCTGCTCAAACTTATGTTGAAAATTATATCTTTAACAACACTGTGATTCTAAGTCTCATGGTATATAAAAATCAATAAATGATAGTAACTTAATTTAGTTTGGTTTTGTTACCTGTTCTTGTATTCGTTGTACTTTTGTCCTGTGGTTTTCAGGATTGTTTGCTCTACGAGAGCAATCAGGATATAAAATTGTTACATTGTCATAAATTAAATTTGGTAACCAAAAAAGTATAATGTAGAAAGGCAGGAAAAATATTACAAACAGATTTAAAGTTAACGTTTTGAGTGAATGCGAGCAGCTACACATAATTACTTAATTCAGAATAGTAAAATAATGCATTTATTTAACTTGTTTTCCTCCTCAAATCTTGTTGTACACTAAAGAGTTTGCTCCAGAACAAGAATTTGAATTTATGTTTTGTCATAAGACCTGAAAGGTGTGAATAAATTTCGTGATATTTTTTATCAACTCCACAAAAACCAGTTTCTTTTTCCAGGTGTAGTTTAGCCTTCATTTAAATTAAAACAATGCATCCTTCGGTTATTCCCATGATTGACGCATTTAAATACTTTACACAACACAAATGTTACCTTTTCGGAGCAAAAAGTAAAAACTCAAATTAGTTGTAAACAAGGAGAACATAAGGGTAATGTGTAGCACATTTTTGTACCAAGAGCTTTGAATTTTCAATTGGAAAGGTTGTTTTTGCATAATAGACTAAGTTTATGAATGAATAGATAATCTCCAATCTTGCTAAATAACGTCAGCAAAAACCCCGTATACATTTGACGGCATTGTAATGTGGTATTTGTAATCAAACTTCCTAATCAAGTTTATTCCTACTTTATAAAAACAAATACAAAATTTGTAGATTTATTGTTAAAAGAATTATGTCTTACTTTTGTCTTGCCGTCTTATGTTCGTCTTACTTTCAAACAATGGCAGTAAATTTATTGCTCCTGTTATGTGATCAGTACCTGTACTTTTGGTACAAAATCTCAATAATCCGGCTTCGCTTGGTAACAATCAAGATTTTTATTCAAAATTGTTAAACTAAAGTTATAGAGTCCAGTCGCTTTTGGAAAACAATAGCATATAAAGCTTAAATAAAGCTTAATAAGCAATTATAGCATATAAAGCTTATATAAATGAATGTAGTACATATATTTATGTCGATGAAGAATTTTTAAGTTTAACCTGATTGGATCTCATTCATTATTTACTCACTTTTCGGTTCGGTTTCAAAACACAACATCGCATTAATTTGTTTTTGGATGCTTTTTGACATTTGCCTATATGTCAATTATTTGCCATTTGGTCAATGTTTGCATGTGCTAGTGAGTGGGGGAGGGTGGTCTCAGCTTGAGAGTTGACTAGGAAGTTCTGAGGTTTGAATCTAATGGACTTTCTGCTGGGCAATGAACGTGGGGTTGACCACCGAGGGGCCTCTTGCTTAAGCAGAGGCTGAGCACCGCCTTACGCATACTCACCCATCTTCAGCCTCCACAACCGCAACTTTCCAAGCCTCCACTCACCACTACTACACCACCACTTTTTTCTGTGTTGACTACTGTGCTGGTGCCGGGATTAGATCTCGGCACCTACCCAAGTTAGGACAATGGTCCTAAACCCCGGACTACGTGCCTTGGGCTGTATTCGCATTTAAAAATGTAGAATTTTTTTTTAAATCCTACAATTTAGGAATTCATGAATTTGTAGAATTCCGTCTTAGTAATAAGACTTTTTGAAAATTTAGGATGTCATGTTTTTTAAACATTTGAACTTTTATGAAACTTTTGTCATTTGTTTTGAAAATTTTGAAAAAAAAACTTTTTACTTTTTTTTCAAATTTTTGAGATTTGTAAACTTTTTTGAAAATCATGCAAAATATTAAATTCTTTTGAATACCAAATTTTTTGAATTTGTTGTAAATCTCGCAAACCATAAAATGATGTATGGTTTATGGTTTACAATCGCGTGTGTCGACAGGTTTACGACAAAGAGCTCCGTCAAATCGACGCGCGTCATATCTACCGCCTGTAACTAGCATGCACCTTTTGTTCTAAATTACGTAATTTAGTTCTGGGCAGCTGCACCAGTTTATGCAACTTTGTTTGACTACCTCAAACACTTGAATAGTGAACAAACTCAGAACTTTTGAACAACTTTGTTAACAAACAATCTGCATTTAATTTGCAATAGCAAATTACATTTAGAGTTAGAAAATGTCATCTTTCATAAAAAAAAGAGCGGAAAATACTAAATCCAAAATAACTGGTTCACTATTGGTCGTAGTAGAACTCGTATTCTCTCTCCGCGTCACCCGCAACAGAAATGGGCTTCAATCAGTTTTAAAATGCACCAGATTTTTTAAAACTATTACGACTGCAAATAAATTCCAATTCAATAGTGTTTATCTATTGCGGATAACAAATTATAAAATAAAAATGAGCTAATGACAAGTTCCATTGTAATATTCGGCTCAAATCATAAAATTCAGTAGTTTGGGAGCTAACGATGATCAACTTACAGTTAAAATAATTAATGAGAATGATAATGATACAATATTAAATAATATAATTCATTGAGAATAAATGAGTAAGCTATATTGCTTGGCATTGGCTTGCAACTAATAAATTAAATATTACAGAGGAGTATAATCTAGCATGATACCATTTTTAATCCACACAGAAGGACTAGTTGGTCTATTAATTAAGATCTTCAGTCTCTGTTCACTAGCCAACATGAGAACTATGGTTCGAATCCCCCATCAGCCACAAAAAAGTCTTCCCTATTGCATGTATTACATGAATGCTGATGAGTCATACCTTCTCATACTTCTACTCCCTCTCTTACATATTACCCAACCGCTCTGTTGAAATGTCAAATGACGCTGCTTCCCCTTATGTTTTGCATCCTCACTATGATTGAGTTTCAATTGTCAATGGTTGTTGCACGTCTTCAATGCCTAAGGAATTGGAAATATTTATATTTTTTTATCTTAATAAATTGGAACTAATATTTATAACATTATTTTCTACATAAAACTTTTCACTTTATGATTGGAACGGTTTGAAAACCAAAGAAGATATACGTCACAATTCAAATTATCTCGTTATTACTGTCATTACTTTTTGAGAAACGTGACTACGCTGAACCATGAGTTACGTACATAAACATCAAACCCCGCAAGCCGACTATAACAAAACAGCAATAAAGATCTCATTAGATTTTTTAGCTTTAAATCTTATCTGTTCTTTTTGCCTTCGAGAAGTAAAAGGGAAAAAGTTTTCTTATGATATTATTTTTGTGTCTGACACATAACTGAAAACTTCAGCTAAATTTCAGCTTAAGCAACTTAGTGTCCGGCTTTCAAATATAACGCACCGCTCCCTTATGTGATATTTCATTATCGCGTCAGTACTTTCTGTAGCCGACTACGGATATGAAAAATAATGAAACAATAAGCAATGCCGAAGGCCTTGTTTTCTCCTTCAGCAAAGCAATAAGAACCCATTGTCACACAGTGAATGCAATAATTATTCAGCACGCTCAATTGTTCAGATGCGACTTATAGATCCAAATGGAAAATTACTTTTGCCATTAAACTTCAATTTGAATTACGTCAATTATTGCAAACGCTATGTAAATATGCATAGTATAAATTTCGGTCAGATTTTTTATACCTTCTCAGTAACACCACTGCACATTTCTTAGATTCTGATTTCTCAGATTAGTGTCACATACATTCTAAAATGTTGAAAGCATTAGTAATTCTCACTGTCATTTCCGTGTCTCAACGTAAGTTTTGGTACCAAATTCCACTACATGTAAATTACGACTAATTTGTAATACAACAAGAATAAGGTATTCAAGTAAATCTAATTACTTATTTACATAAAATCATGGTATTTTGTAGTGATGGTTGAGGCAGCTGACTATGACAAAGCAGCTGCAGAAATGACGAAATTGGTCAACGTGATTGAAGGTGCATCAAAAATGATTGTGGATAAAATTACGGCTGGTGACAAAGGGGCTGGAGACGAGGCGAAGAAAGCTTTCGACACTGCCTTGGCCGAATTTAAGAAGCTTGTTACGTCTGGAGTAGACGAAGCAAAGGCCAAGAAGTCGACTGTAGACAGTGTCAAAGCAATGTTTGAAAATATTCGTAAGGCCTTTGCCATCCTCAGCGCTGCTCTCGAGGAGCCACTTAAGAAATTGAAGCCAGAAGCAATGAAGGAAATCCAAACCATTTTGAGCGGGGCTGTAGATGGAGCTGGCAAGACGGAAAAAGATATATTGGCACTCCTCAAATAAAATCCTTGAATCAGGCACTTCAAATACTACTAATAAAATATTTTCAAGCAATTTTGACAAATAAAAACCTAATTCAAATAAAAATTATTATTTGCCTACTTACTTGCCTCTATTTTCTAATTCAAATTTCAAATTGGCAAGAGTAAATAATATTGGGCGACATTGTAGCATCAAACAAATTGAGTAGTATAAATAAGTAAAGCTAGGAATTATAACATTTCGCTTCCTCATTTCGAATTGGTTTCAATTTTATGTGGTAGCTTATATTCATACAAATACTTAGTAAAATATTGTTAAAAATATTATATAAAAGGTATAAAAGTATATAAAATTTGAAAATCGCGTGTTTACAATAAATTTATTAATTACAGAAGAGCAATGGCTTAAAGTATATTAAATTATAATTTGAACACTAAATAAAACCCACTCCGGCGCACTGAAACAACTCTAGTAAGGTAAAGAGTCGTTATTTGACATTCCCGCAGAGCGGATGGTCAACATGAATGGAGAGGGTAGGGATGTGGTAGGGATTAGGACTCATTAAGCATAGATGTTATCTATGCAAATGAGGGTAGTCTTCTCAATTATGACAAAGACTGTTGGGAAACCTATTGGGACAGAGGAAATTTCCATATCCTCTGTCTGAGTATGCCTAATCACGGAGATACGGGCATGCACATGCACAAGGTCAGAGGCAAGGGAATTCCTTTTAGGGAAAAACCAACAGCAAATACTTTTTTGTGGCTGATCGGGTGATTTGAACCCCCGTTCTCACGCTGGCTAGTGGAGAGAGATAGACACCCTACACCAATAGACCAAAACCGCCAACTTACTGAAACAACTCTAGTGAAAACCATGATAATCGCTTCTGCATCCAATTTTTGACAAAAAATGATTTTCTAGATATATAAAACAAAACAATAGTAAGAGCGTTGTAATTATTCTGCAACGTCGTCTTTTCAATACTAACTTGAAGCACTAATGTCCTACACATTAAGTGAGGTCAAATGATTCTAAAAACGTATTAAGTTGGTGGAAGCAAGTAAAACATTACGCGTTAGCATGGCTAATATTGGTTATTGTAATGTTAAACGTTATTTTCCTTAAAATCATGTAAGGTCAAATGATTTAAAAAAGTATTAAATTGATGAAAACAAGTGAAACAGAAAAGCGCGCTGCGGTGACCTAAAGCTACTGTGTTGAAAAAATAAAGTCATAAAATTGGTTCCGTTCCTTTAGTCTTAGACTTACGGTAAAAATGTTATGAATTTATAAAAATACCGGACTATTTATGGTAAAAATGTTGTCACCATTTAGGTGCCAGGCCTCTCATATGAGATTTATCTTAAAAATTGTATGTCAGTAAATAGGATAAGGATTACTGTTAAAATATCTTCATTTGTAAAGTTGAAGTCATTACTGTTTCAATTGAAGAGGTTGGGTTCGAGACCTATTAGAGAAATATTTTTTATAATATTCTAGAGAAATTTCTATGTTTAAATTTATATTTTCTTCCTAGAACATGCAGCAGTTATAGCTAAAATTTTTTTGACATTTATACCCAGTAAAATTTGGTTTAACCTAGCTTAAAATTAAGTTTGGCTGAAGAATTTTTTTGAAGATTAGGAATACTTACATTAAAAAAATTAAGCAAAGGGAAAACAAAGACAGTATCCCATCAATTGTGAGCATGTCTCAAAAATGTAAGGAACATATAGTAGATCGGCTTTTGCTTTTATGTAGACACATTTACAAGGAATTCGAGTTTGGAACTGCTGCTGCTAACATTTCTTCTTTTCTCTCTCATATAGAGCAATAGTACTTCTATCTTTCATATTATCAAACGTTATTAACATTATTCGTTAACCGAAAGTTAAAGTTATCCAAAAAACTATTTAACAGTTTAATTGACTATAGAAGAATACATCCAATAACACTACACACGACAAAAAACTTAAGCTTCTACAGATAGAAGAGTTATGACTTCTACGTTTCAAAGCATCTTCGCCTCAGACTTACATACTGAAATAACGCATTGATAAGAAAGCCTACTGCAATGGTGTACAATTATTCTGGAGACCGCAACATCACTTCGTACCGAACAAGGAAGTAATTGAGACAAATTCAGGCAACTGCTACTGCGCCTTTGCCCAGCACAAAAAATGGACATTGCTCAACGCATCGACGACATCTCTCCATACAGAATTAAAAAATTCGACTTCCGATTTACGGCTTAATTTCTCAATATCTTTATTCTATCATCAGAAATTCTGACCAAGGAGATTCACGCAATCAGTGATTAAGATTGACTCATCTTAACACCATTTCTAAATACAGAGGACTCTCTAAATTGCTGAATCGTCATTCAGTTGACCTACTTTCACTTTATCTATGCTATAAGCCCTCTTAACTATTTAGATTCAATTTCAATGAAGGCCATCTAGCTTCATACTTATTTCAACTTAATGTTTATTACTCAACTTTGTTATTAATTCCGAACTAGAACTCCACCCATTTTGTACTGATTACTTTGTAGAAATTTGACAAGGGTCTCTTGGGCTCAGTGCCCGTTGGCATTCATAACGCCTAAAATATATAAAATAAATAAATAAAAAACTGAGCTGTAAGTTTGTCCTTTTCTCTGAGTTGAGTTTTCTCGTTGACTAAGTAATCATCATTCAATCCATATTCTAACCAACAATCTACACAATAGACGGATGTATTCAAATCAAAATATTCCACATCATAATTGCCTTGTTGGTACGATACTGTTGGTGTTGGAAGCAAGGCAGGGAAGAGCTTTGGGTACTCTCTGATCTTCTATTTTTGATAACATCCAGCGTCACTTTGCTTTGGCTAAGACAATAATAGTTACACCAAAAGTTACTTGCATCTCAATCCTTCAGCGTGATATGTTGACTATTAATTTGGGTATTAGTTCTTTAAAGATATAAGAGCAGCGCGACTTTAGAACAAAAAAATTGTAAAATCCTAGACACTATCGAGAATCCAGCAACTCACGTAAATATAACCTTGTGTGAGCAATCATCTAATAACTTGCAAAAACTCGAAAACCGTGCTTCCGGTTTTGGGTAATCTGAGGAAATTGTCGTGTGATCAATTAAGTCAAAAGAGAAAGAAATTATTGTATCTGTATTCTATTTTCATAGAATGTATTTTTGGGTATATTATATGCCCATCTGCGGAGATCGGTTAGAAATAATAGTCTGTGGAAGTGAACTTCTTGCAAGCACAACGCAAAAACACAGGCTTTTACTATGATAAATAATCACAAAGTTAGCCATTTATTAGCCTTAAGTAAGCTATTCTTAGTCCTGTTTTAGTATTTTAATTAAATCATTTTTCAAGGTGTCCGTCTACATTTATTAATTAAGAATTTAGTTGGAGTGCGGCGAAGTTTAGTGTAATCACATGCTACTCGAGGGTTTGTGCCAAAAATGTCTGAACACTACTAATACATTATTCAAACAATAATTTCTATACAAAAAAACTGAGGCACTTATTTATGATTCGGTTATTATAAAACCAGAATAATCGCTTGTAGGACAAGATGCTTTTAATATTAATTTCTGAGTTGTCCTAGGATATCTTTGTTTGGCTTTTTCTAAATATTAAATTTTAATAGCAACAGGTTTGGACACTAGGGTTATGAAGGTATCAAATCATTACTTAGATCAGTTTTGTATTAAACAAAAAATTATGATATTGCCGAACCCCTGGCACCCAATCCTTTTTCTATTTACCACTTTTATCTATTCGTTGTTAGATTTTTGGTTAGGGAGAAATGTTAAAAATAATTCCTGTTAAAAATTCTTTTCTGTTTCCGGTGGATTTGGTAATTGTTTGGAAACTGTGTTGAATTAAAAATTACGCATTCATAAGGTCTCGATTATTAAGGCCCAAGGCCCGTAGTCCGGAGGGTTAGGACCCTCGTCCTACCGTGGGTAGGTGCCGAGATCTAATCCCAGCACCAGCACAGAAGCACAGTAAAAAAAGTGGTGGTTTGGTAGTGGCTAGTGGAGTCCTGGAAGGTTGACGTCGTGGAGGCTGAACATGGGTCGGTATGCGTAAGGAGAGGCTCAGTTTTTTTTACTCTTATTGTCTATGAAACACAGAGTGAAACAGTTAAATCTTACACTAGGCTTTCGCTATCGTGGGAAAATCTAACATTGGTTTCAAGTATAATCCTAGTATATTTATTTTGTCAATGTAAATTATGTCGTTCATATCAAGCTTAATTTGAGTA
Organism: Bilobella aurantiaca; assembly: GCA_021029175.1. Taxonomy (NCBI): domain Eukaryota; kingdom Metazoa; phylum Arthropoda; class Collembola; order Poduromorpha; family Neanuridae; genus Bilobella; species Bilobella aurantiaca. The sequence continues at coordinate 14,415 of VYYI01001297.1, forward strand.
AATCTTCTTTTGTTGACACTCCAACAAGCTGCAGTTTTCCACATTGGCCGGGCTTTGCACGATTCCTTCGCCAATTTCGATTCCAATCCTCCACCTTACATTATAGTACACAAATCTTTTGTCAAAAGGAGTGTATTACGCCTAAATACAAGCATAAATTTGAACGCATTCAATGTTCTGCTATATAATATATAGTCATTATTGCATTTTAAAATGCAGAGGCTGAATGAGTTATCAAATATTATTATTTTCTGCTCAAAACTAATTTTAAAATGGCAAACATATTTGAATTATATTGTATAATATATTAATGTAACTGACTTGCATATGATATCTTTGATAACACGGTGATTCTAAGTCTAATGTTATATGAAAATCAATAAATGATAGTAACTTAATTTAATTTGGGTTTGTTACCTCTTCCTGTATTCGTTGTGTTTTTTTAGGATTGTTTCCTCTACGGCAGCAATCCGGATAGGAAATAGTTATATTGCCATAAATTAAGTTTGGTATCCAAAAAATTGTAATGTAGAAAGGCAGAAAAAATAATACAAACAAAAAGTTAAAGTTAAAGTTTTGAGTGAATGTGAGCAGCTACACTTATTTCAATTACAAGGGCTTCTTAAGTTGTTTTGCTCAGCTCTTGTTGTACAATACAAAATTTGTATACAATACATGATTTTTAATTTATTTTAATAGCCCCTCAGACGTGTGCCTTTCGTGATTTTGTTTATAAACGTAACAGAAACCAGTTTTTTTTTTGTCAGGCGTATTTAGTCTTCATTTAAAACGAAACAAATCAACCTTCGCCTATTCCCACGATTGACGCATTTAAATACTTTACACAATACATATATGTTACCTTTCGGGAGCAAAAATAATAATAAGAATATTTATTTAACAGGAATCAATCAGCTATTATTTCTAAGCAGCAGTTCATCAAAATATCACATTGTGTATTTATTGTAGTTACCATTTGTAAAAGTCGTATCCTTTGTATAGTTAAACGAGTTGCAAGTTTGAATTTTGAGGATCTTCCTAATTCATCATACTAAGTTTTCTTTCCAATTATAAAATAGCCTTTGAAAGTACAATTACTTACGTTAAGCTTTACTGACTATTCACCAAGTAAAATTATATAAAATCAATCAAATTAATTGTAAAAGAACATATTGGGAATATGTAGCAGATTCAAATTCTTGTACCAAAAGCTTTTGTTTTGCAATTTGAAAAGTTGTTTTGAAATAACAGACTAAATTTATGAATGAACAAATAATCGTCAGCCTTGCTAAATAACGTCGGCTAAAGCTCCGTCGGCATTGGACGGCATTGTCATGTGCCATTTTTAAGCAAACTTCCTATAATTCAAGCAAATTCGTACTTTATTAAAACAAATACAAAATTTGTAGATTTATTGTAAAAAAAATCCTGTCTTACTTTTGTTTTAACGTCTTATGTTCTTCCTAATTTAGAACAATGGCAGTAAATTTAGTGCTTGTGTTACATGATGTGTGCCTATACTTTGGGTACAATATCTAATAATCTGGTTTTGCTCGGTAACAATCAAGATTTTTATTCAAAATTGTTACAAAATAAAGTTACAGAGTCCCGTCGCAAAGAGAGAAATGGTCGCGCTGATATGGCTCACTGGCATGTAGTAGCGTTTGGAATAAAAATTAAACCTGTTGAGCATTCATATTCATGTCGATAAAGCGTTTTGGAGTTTAATCTTCTTAAATCAAATTTATAATCAACTCATTTTTCGGCTCAAAAATCACCATGGCATTAATACATTTCGGAAAATATATAAATTATTCAATAATTACATATTCTTTAATAGATTAAATTGTAGTAATATGTTGAATTTTTCAAACAGAAAACATTAATTTTGTTTATAATATACTGAAATTTTTTCGTAAACATCTGGGAAGGCATCAAGGCAATTCAGTTCTTTCCGCATCCTGTGGTAGAGCTCTCCATTAAACATCTTGTAAAAGTCTTCTTTGCTTAAGTAGCAATCAGTATACATCCCTTGAAACCTTTAAGTACACAAGTAATATTAACATAGGCATATTGAATTCTCTCATCACCAGCAGTACCCATTTTTGTCGATATTGAACTGCTCAAATCTTTTAACTGCCTCGACACTACTTCCTAATTGTTTGACCTTTTTGAAAGGCATTTTGCCATACAGCCCAATGTCAATGTAGTAACCATCATGTCCATCTCGCATGTGGACCAAACCTGGCCGATTGAAGAGCCTTGCAGGACACAACCATATGGGATAGATCTAGGATAGACACATTAGAATTGGTTGTTAGGTACCATTTAATGCTTGAGGCCATAGCTCGTATTTTTGGCAAACTTGTTCTTACTAAATTTTACCATTTATAGAAAGTAATGTTTACATTAATATATAAGGAAAAACGCTAATGTATTGAAAGCATTGCTTTGCTCAAATAACTAAACAAAATTGTTCCAGCTTACATAGAAAGCTCCAGAATTCTAGGTCGAATATTAAATTGACCACAGAAAAATACCGTTGATTTCATGGCAGTATAAACATTTGCCAAAATGTTGTTTTGCGAGTACGACATATTGTTGTCAATTGTTTATTACTACAGTTAATTTTGTTTTCATAAAATATTGTTTGGTTTGTACTTCTTTGGCAAGCTACAGGGCATATTGTTTGCTTATAAGTTATTTAAGTGACATACCTCAGTAAGGTCATGACAAAGGGTCATCGACTCTTCGAGCTCCTGAATGGGTACTACAAAGTCCTGTCCCATTCCGAACTTCATGCCAAGGTCTATGGCCCACTTGGGTTGGGGAAGAAGAAATTTTACAAATTGAAAATTAATAGGAAATATCCATCCAAAGAAAAAATAAAATATTCGGCTTTGCGTGATGGTGATATCTTGTAGAGCCCAGAAAATGCCTCGTGTGTGTCGATGGTAGTAGTCTCTCGTAGGAACATATTCTGTTTTTACTTTCGTTTTGTTCAAAAAGGTTCTTGAATGAAGATAGTAGAAGCGCTTGTGCCATCTGTTAACATGGTTTATCTGAAATTATAAATCTCAATTAAAAATAATACTAAAAAATTATTATTCATGACTTGTTCAAATAATACGATTTGGGAATTCTAAAACTTCAAGTTCGAGGCACTTTTCTATTGAAACTTTTTTAAAATTTGGAGTGAAATAAGTAAAAAAAGAACTACAAAAACTTAAACATAACTTCACTTAAAGAAGTTTTTGTTCTAGAACCTGCATATTATACTACATTGTCAAGTCCCATACCAACTTTGTTAGATTTAACAAATTCCTGAGCAAGTACTCCAATTCATTTTTACAAACTCCGAATCAAATTTGCTTTAACCGAGAAACAAAATATATCTTTATTAGGTATATAGCAACTACCATTCAATCAATTTCTTGGTGGCCAGACTTTTAATATATTTTCGGTTGATTTGTCTGCCGGTTACCGCATTTCTACCTCTCAGTCTCAATTGAGGCAGTTTGAAAACATATGTTCGATTCCCCAAATAATTGTTTGCTATTGGGGTTTTCCTTAACAACGGGCATATTGAGGGCGTGCAAGGGCCGATTGAGGACTGAGCGGTGTGGGTTGAAATACCTTCTCTATTAACATACATACAAGCGGGAATGTCAAATTACACTCTTTTATGATCTGATCGAACTATCAAAGCTTTTGTTATACGGTTTATCGCAAATATGATATTTATATCTGAATTTTACCAAATTAAGTTGTTCTAAAAATTTGGTACCAAAATTGATCACATTGAGAGCCTGGATATGAGAACAGTTTGGAAATGCAAAAAAGGCTTGCCGATGTTATTTTTTTAATTTAAAGAACTGTAAACTTTTCTAAAAGATATACGTATCACAGTTACCGCAATAGTAATCATAACATAATTAAACTGAAAGTGTCATCGGACAAACCTTTCCTGGTTCAGCTTTGTCTACAAAATTTCCAAGTGTAACTACTGAATTGTGCTTCCCATAAGCAATGCCCTCGATAAATTCATTCTCCGTTCGTTTCAATAAAGCTTCTGTCTCAGCAATGCTGTGAGAAGGATGGTAATCCAATTTGACATACCTTGTAAAATTATACAATAAAATTATATTGAATTATACCATAAAATGAGCATCATTTGTTTTTTTTTAAATTGAAATATTTAGTAGCATACTTTCCTGCTTTTATAAGCGGCAACTTTACGGCTGTCATGAAACCCAATGTTCCATATGCCATTGGTATTGCGTAAAAGAGATCTGAATTTTCCTTCTGCAAAAATATTCAGAAATCAACGTGAATATTATGATTTCAATTAGTTTCAAATTTGGTTTTACTTTAATCTTGTAACAGTTAGACCCAAAAAATATCGCTGCTAGCAGGAAAACAGGTAAAAGCTGTTTACATAGTTGAATGAATGTATATGATATTGCGCGCACCTCTGAACAGGTGACGAGTGATCCATCAGACAAAACCATTTCATATTCCAGACAAGTTGTAGCAAAGATGCCGTATTTGTGAGATGAGGATTCCAGCCCTGCGCCATTTATCAACCCTCCTATAAAATTTTTATAGTTTTATTTAGCAAATTGAAATCGTGCTCTAGCATTTGTAAGATTTATGCTGTGCAGTGGTTTATTTGTATTTACCAATATATTTTATTCTGAACGGAACTTACCTACAGTTAGAATTTCAAACTCGGGCACAACAGGAATAGTCCAGCCGAGTGGTACAAGTCTATTGGTTAACGTTCCCATTTGAATACCGGGTTCCACGCGGAGTATCTTAAAATTTTAATTTTAAGGCAATTTTAACATATGTAAATGTAACACGTATGATGAAGACCGATATGGCAGTTTTTTAAAAATCTTTAATCTAGTACATTAAAGACTGGGAAAAGGCATGAAAAAAACATCATACGGGAAAAAGTATTTCCACAAACACACTCATTTCTTTCATATATCATCATGCTTCTTGAATATGTTAAAAATGTAGCAATCAAACCTATTTACCTTTGACCATTGTCAAAAATATTGTTTGTTACTCATAGCAGACCACTTCTATGCTAACTATAGCGGTGGAGATGGATGCATATTTACTTTTTGTCAATATTTTTTCAAAATACCTTATGAAATTTACCATGGAAAAAATTACGATTTGCGGATTCTAGAGCGGGCTCCGGTTAGATAAGTGACTTTTTCTTGGCGTTATACTTTATAAGAATTCTAAAAAAATCTTAACAATCAAAAGTATGTGAAACAATTTCCATAGAGTCACCGCCGCTCTAATTAACTTGAAAATGACCTTCTATGAGTACCAAACATATATCACATTTAAGTTTGACGTGTCTAAGGCCAAGAAGTTTGACAATAATCCATGACAAACAAGCACGTGAATCGTAGCATAGTACATGGCAAGAATTCCAAGAATTACAACTAATGCCCTTGCCCAATATCGGAGTTGTGTTTGTCTCTAATAAAATGAAAATAATATGTTCCATAAAACCTCACCTGGTTAACAGTGTCAATTTCAATTATGTCCTCCAAGTCCAACTTAATTTGCGTAAACTTGCTTTTGTTAATATGCCGCACGGACAAAGCTTTCCAACTTGGCCGTGCTGTACACATTTTCTTCTTTCGACCATTTTGATTCCACTTTTTAACCTAGAAAGCAGTGTTTGTTATAAAAAAAACATCTAAAACATTTAAAATAGTTAAAAGACTGGGCCCACTCATAAATAAATTTGTAGAACTGTGTTAAAATTGGCTAAGCTGTGTCTTATATTAAGACACTTTGATTTTCCATCAGACCAAACTTACCAACTAAAGTGAATACTTAATGTTCAAAAACTTATAGCAAGGCACATTTTGCCCGCAAAAAAGATTCAACAACGACATCGCAAATTGAGTACAACGCCATAATTTGCTTTCAGACAATTAGCAATTGCACAATATTTTGATAATAAAGTTTGATAATTTAACTTTATGATGTTTATGTTTTATTAGAAGCTTAGTTTTAATTTGTTTAATGTGAACAAATAACTCGTCATTCACTCGACTTTGTCGTTGTGCCACACTTATTGCCAAGCAAGTTGTCGCGTCGACTTTGCCATTGAGCGCATCACCCA
>VYYI01001298.1:0-20570 GCA_021029175.1 Bilobella aurantiaca
GACACTTCAGTCCTCTCAAACGTCAACTGCTCACTTCTATCTTTTGCGGAAGGAAAAGCATATAAAAAAAAATCTAGGAAAAATCATTTAAACCAATACAGCAAAATAATTAAAAATTAGTAGTGTAGCCTAATTAGTCCAAATACGAGTTAGCCAAAAACTACTCAAAATAAGGTAAGATTCTACTTAAATCAAGCCAAGGATTTGGGTGCCTTGTATCGTATCCCATCCGCATTTGTTTAGTTGTCAGATTCATTAAAGGCTAAACTGACTACCTCATTCCGCTTCCGCAATTTAGTCAAGCGCATGCTCAAGGAAGTTACACAATGGTCAATCAAAAGCTCAACGCAATTAAATTTCACGAGGAGCGGATTACGTCCCTTGCCAAAAAATAACGTTAAGCTTCCAAATATTAAGCAAATGCGTTTTGCGCCAGGCCAAAGTGGAGCAAAACGTATTTGCCAAGTGCCCCATGGTGCGTCACTCCCCAGCATCCTATCTAACTGCGATTGGGTGATTGAACGCTGCAAATTCTCTTCCATAACCAGTTTGCAAACAGGAGTATCGTGATGATAATTAACTAATTATTCCGCTTCGCACCTTTTGTTTTTTAGCCATTTACGCATCTACCTATAGTTTTACTAGTCACTGTGCTGGTTCTTCAATCGCTGATTCGCTGGAAAGCAAGATTCTGACCATGCGTCCTCAATTTCTGGATCTGACGAACAGTACTGCGGAGGATGAGACGCCTCCAGCGTTCAAGGAGGCGATGATCACAACGAAACTGGCTGGAAGGGCCGTGATTCGCGTCGTTGGACGCTGCAATGACGCTCAGGAAAATGAAAATTTAGGTAATTTTACGTTTAAAATTTTACTGAAAATTTAGGTGAGTCATATATTGTACCTGCTGTGCATTGTTGTTGTTTCCATGTTCGGACAGGTAAGCTAATTGTGTTGTACCTGATTCACATGAAAATGATTCATTTTAAGTGTATTACTGAAAATTTAGGTGAGTCATATATTGTACCTGCTGTGCATTGTTGTTGTTTCCATGTTCGGACAGGTAAGCTAATTGTGTTGTACCTGATTCACATGAAAATGATTCATTTCAAGTGTATTCAAGTTCATGCTCAGATTTTATTTTCCTAACATTTCGTTTTTCGTATCAGTTGATTATCTCGAAAGCTTTAGTCTTCCCAAGCGATTCGTCCGCTCAGCATCTCTCTCCTTTTTTTGGCATCAGCAAAAATCCAAGAGCCAAATTTCCATTTTTAATTTTTGGGGCGCTCAAAATCGCTGATTTAAAATGGCGTCGTCAGTGAGTCGTGTGGTTTTGCGCTGCGAATCGGCAATGGAGTCGGAGAACTTGAGTACTGCAAGTTTTTGGTACGAATTTGTCTTTAGAAGAGAAATAATTTGTAATTTTATATTTTTTAGATTTGTCCGAGTGTCAACTGATGCAAGTTCCTGAAGCAGTGTTTCATTTGATGAGAAATACCAACCTCAAAACTTGTGATTTGTCGTTCAATGTCATCACGAAGATACCACCGAAGCTCGGCTCAAAGTTTTCGTGCATTACAGGTACGCCGCCATTTTGTATTTTGGAGGATACGTTGTTCAATTCTCAGAAATTGTCTAGCATTCCCTTGGCCAGAAAAGTCAGTGCACTTTANTCGGCTCAAAGTTTTCGTGCATTACAGGTACGCCGCCATTTTGTATTTTGGAGGATACGTTGTTCAATTCTCAGAAATTGTCTAGCATTCCCTTGGCCAGAAAAGTCAGTGCACTTTACTGAAAGGAACCATTAAGAAAGTAGTGGATTTGCTGGTTCAATTTCCGTAGTACAGATCACATCTCCTAAAATTAGAAAGGGAATCCCGTCTATTTTTAGAAAATGGTGTTTAGGATTTTTCCGTTCAAGCTTTCATTTTCAAAATAAGCACATGCGATTGGGCGGATGGTTACTGCCAAGTAGCGAGAATGGAAAGTGACGTCATTTGGATCTCAAATGATGAAAGTACCTTAGTAGTGGCTTAAATCGTTATAATCATTTACTAAATTACATTTTACTAAGTCAGTTAAGTTTATTTAATAATTTTTTTTTAATTATTGATTTCAATTTAACTATTTCCAGAACTTAACCTCTCAAACAATCGGATGAGCAAATTGCCCGAAGAACTCTGTCAACTGCGTCAGCTTCAGATGCTGGACATTTCGTTCAACAGTTTCCTCTCCTTTCCAACAATTGCCTTTGCGTTGCCACTGTTGGAAAAAATCAATGCACAGAAGAACTTTATTGCCGGTACGCATCTCCTCACTTTTCTTTAATTAATTAATTTTAATTATAATTAAAATATTTTATTTGCGTACAGACGTTGACGCCGAGCGCCTCAAGAACGCTCCCTGCCTCAAGTTGGTAAACCTCATGGAGAATCCTCTGAGTTTGCGCAGTTTCGATGCCCTGGCGTCCGTTACTGCCCTCACGGTCCTCGTCACGGCGCGTGAAAACGACGACGACTCGTGGTTAGACGACTCAGCGGATCTCAATTCTTGAATAGTCTCAAGAAATTTTTACAATTTTTACATCGTCGCATAACGCTTTATCGTTTTGTTGTCTTTTTTTGTCCATTTTAGCTGCTTTAACGAAACCTATAATAATTTATGTAAAAGGGAAAAGTTTCCCAGTCAAAACGCACTAGTCAATTACTTTCATCGGAAATGGAAGAAGAATGCAAGAATTTTTCAAGTTTAAGATGACAAAATGATTTTAATGGTCCTTCAATTGTGGAAGTTAGTAAAATAAATTTAGACTTTGGAAGGAAGACGCAAAACAATGTTTTTATATAAAGAATTTATTTATTTAATAATACATTATGAACATGATGGTCACCCACCCATACTCCCCCATTTTAATTTCCACTTAACTATCTCAAACTTAACCTCCAAGGTAAAATAGTCCTTACAATTATTTGGCAATAGTGGAACTTAAGATTATATTGAAAATAATAGGGCCTATCAAATCAGAAATTATTTTGACATCCACCATCAAACTTACTTCAATCAATTTTACACAGGTACACCAATGTTCGGCAGGAAGAATTTACACTAATTACATAATTTTTCACAAATTTGTCACAATTTAATCGGTACTCAATCAGTTTTTTTTTTCAGTAGAATCAATCTTCGTCCTCTCGTTTTAGCCAAACATTTACTGACGCCAAAGGCACTCCGATTTACTCTGATGGTTCCTCATCAAGTCAATGCGCTTTTACCATTCTTCTAAATTAAATTAATAATTTCTAAAATTATGTTTTCCAAATTTCCAAACATTAAAATTAAGAAATGCTGAGGCTTCAAGATTTCATGTCAAGCTAGGTATAGAAATTCGTAAATTGAATAATAGCACGCTTCCTTTTACGACTTTCGGGCGAAAATTGTTGAGAATAGGTCAAAGTGATTTTGATTCTTAAGTCAGATTTTATATTCAAGATTCAATAGCCTTGGATCTTGGAAGCTTTCTCTTGGAATGATTTTCTCCGAAAAAAAATCTTGTAACTTTCCTGGTAAAGTTTATTTATTTGTTAAAATTTGGCGCAAGGCCATTTCGTTTTTTCAATAACAAGATATTGAATAGGTGTAAAAATTGTTTACGCTCAACTTTTGAAAACTGTGTTTTACGTCGCGTCCCGAGTGTATTTAGTTCTCCAAAATGATATTTTTTTTTAGAATTTCCTAAATCTTCTTGTCAAAGAATTGTCAAACAAGGATTGTTGTAAAGTAACATAATTTTAAAATGACTAAAACCGAGTTCAAATAAATGTAAACTAAAAAATGTTCCGTCATTTCAAGTGTATTTATTAGACAGTCGTACTTTTAGAGTGTTTTTCATAACCTACATGTAAAGTATTAAAAGGAATCAGTGAAACGCAGGTTTTGGGCTAATTGGCTTTTCTCTTCTTTTTTTTTCTAAATTCCCATCATTCACCTTTTCCTTTTTCAACGGCTTAGGCCTAGTGCTTTCACCTTAAAAAGTTACTGCTGATGTTGAAACTTTCTCTTTTTGAAAACTAGCGCGTCTCTCAGAATGCCTGTTAACTTACACCTTCTTAACATCGAGCAGGTACACACTTGTAGTACTTAGAAATTAGTAATACCTAATATATAACCTTTACCTAATTAACACATTTTTTTTAATATAAAGATTTATAACATATGTTACTTATTTCAGCTCAGACATAAATCAAGGGCCTCACACTCAGCTCTAAAGGTTACCAAAATAAAATCTTCAACTACAACATACAACATAAGAGCTTTTTTTCAAGATGGAAGGTATAATTAAAAGGAAATTATATATATAAAACTAACGTCTATTCACAGAGTGTTGGTCTAATTTTCCATCGCTCCACTTCGTTTTTCTTTAAAGAAACAGAACAAGGAGTTGTCAATTAACCGGCAAAGGTTCATTATGATTCCAAAAATTTTTTGTACTCCCCACGCCGTTAACGAAATGTAAAAAAAAGGACCACAACAAAAATTTAATTAATAGAACTCATTTGAACTTGATTTTATAAGAGAATAGCGATAGCTAGAGTGAAAGTTTAAGTTTTGTGTGCTTGTGTTAATTTTAATTTTTAATTATTAAATTAACCTACTAAAACTAGAAAAATTGGACGATTTGACCTCTGCCTTTTTTTAAAGTAGAGGAGGGGCATCGAGTCGAAGAGACACAGACGACAGTTAACAAAAAAAGGATTTTGTGTAAGAGATCGGTATTAATGTGAGCAGTTTCTTCAAAAGGGACTTAAGCCACGCCCCTCCCTCTACTTTCTCCATGACCCTAAGCCGCAATCCCTTACGTACACTTCTGAAAATAAAGGTCAAGCCTATCGTCGTCACATTGACAAATCCCAAAGTCTTGGACGCAAGAATGAGTCCGCATTGATCCTCTTCGTTAATTAAGGGCACGCTTAACAAGTACTTTTCGTCCACCCACATTTAAGGGTCCACAGTCCCTTAGTTATTATTATTCACTAGTCGTTAGATGATTTCACCACAGCAAATCAGTTAGCCTAGAGTTTACTTGACTTGTCATAAAATAGTTTCTTAGCCTAGACTTTTTCCAATATAGTAGGCGCTCACTGTTCTTGTAACATGTTTAAACGAAAAAAAAAGAAAACGACGACGAATAGCTTTCTCTTTTTGAAAAGTAATACAAACAGGAAACAGAAGATGATTTTTAAAAGAAGTTTTTAGGACAACATTTTTTTTTAGAATAACTTTTCTAGCATTCATTCCATTTCTAACTTTTAAATTTCTTAGCTTTCTAAACGCTGATTGTTTCTGCTTTTTCTAGACTCGGGATAACACTGTAAGGGCGATTCCTACTGATTGTACAACTTCAGAGTTTTTTCATTGTTGTTTTTAGAGATACGGCGTCCTCCTATGTGGCAATAATTTAGCGGGACTTTCTCCAGAAATGCGATTCTCCAGACGAGAGAGTCAAACGTTGTGGCAGTCAATCTCGATGATGTCTTTGGGGACGTCGACAAACTGGTAGACGAGGCGCTGACCGTCGACTTTTGCCAGTATTCCACGCTGGTAGTAGTACCTGGACAAAAAAGTCACGTGGTTAATAATTTAGAAATGACTTCCTTGTATGAACTCATAAGAAAACAATGCGAAGCTGACCAAGTGATGGGTAAGAAAACAAGGAAAACAAAGCAGGAAAGTGTGTAGGTAATTAACTGCCGTTCAAATGAAAGTAACAATCAGCTAAGGCTCAACGTGAGTCGGAAAAACAAAAGCTTCGCCGTGTAATGAAAACCGTGGCGGCGCCGTTCCCCTACCTGAGAGCTCTCCCCATTGTTTCGTAGTTCATATCAGGCTTGTTCTTGTGAAGTCCCCATAACCTTGACACTGCCTTCGAGTCAACTAGCTTGAAAACGCCTTTCTCTCGATTCGTCCACTTGATATATCGTGGGCAGTACTCTTTGTCTTGAAGCAATTTCAGAAGAAATTCCCACAGGTATGTTGTTGAACCTGTAATACAAAGATTTTTTTTTTAGAATCCTTGCCCGTTTTGAAAAAAAAAAGTTTTTTGATATCGAAGCTAACAGCTTCCGGACCCACCTTCCCGACTCTTTCGCTTCATAGGCCCATTGTCCATGCCCTTGGGCTTCCGCGGCTTCTTCTTGATTCTCGACGGGAAGCCGAGTTCGGCCAAGTAGAATTCTTCCATAGAGGAGCTGCTGGATGGACTCGTTGTGGCTGGGGCGGGGTGGATAGCAGACGGTGGGACTTGACTTCCGCCGTGGGACCCAAGGTGGTGGTGTGGGTGGCCATGGAGACCGTGCCCGCCGCTTTGGTGGGGCCCACCGTGGAGATTCGGAGAGTTGGGACACCCAACCGGACCCAAGCCGGACGAACTCGCTCCGCCCAGAGCCGAATGCAGGGGGAATGTGGGTGTTGTCGGACTACTCAAGTCACAATACTGCTGAGAAGATAAATTGGCAAACAGGTATCCATCTGCAAAAGAAACAAAAAAAATCGTTAGAAAAAAAAATAGGAAAATGGTACATCCAGGAATCTGGCCCTAAAAAAATTTCGCAGGGCCCCTGACTAATTTTTCCGTTCAAGAAAGCCAGGCATGGCTGCAAATCATTTGATAATCACATCCGCCGTGGGAGTTCAAGGATGCTCAAGAAAGCCAAAAAAAAAGTTTCCTCATCAAAACGTTCCATTTGAGGCACCAACCGTGCCAACGGTCACGGTTCCCTGGGTCACTTAACCAGTCACGTCAATTTCATTCCCTAACCCTCACCCTCACCTCCAGAAGCCAGATTCAAAGGGCAATCCAGTCATTAGCGGACATATCTCGCCTCATCATCAAAAATTGGACATGAAGTCCTCTGTAGAAAACGAGCAGGAAGAGCGTATCAGGTGGATCCCTATAATCTCAGCATTTTTTTTTTACCTGAGTGCCTTAAGGGCATCTTCAGCAGGGAAAACTAACACAATTTGAGCCCTTAAGAAGCGGAAGTCGACTTACTGACACTCCAACCTGTTCTTCCCTCTGCCCATTAAAATTTTTTAACAAAAACCGACAATTCGGTTCCACCTCACAAAGTCCGCTTTACTGACCAAGAAATCCACCTTGCCCTGCTTCAAGTCATCATCAAGTCACTTTTTCCAAGGGCCCCCTCCCTTAGCCAGTTCAGTGGACCAAATCCAGTGGGACCAGCCCAACAACAACGCCTTTTCCCATAGACTTGACTTCCCTTCGATTTCCTCCCATTGTCTTCCCTGGGAAGAAATTACATAATAAAGAAAAGAAGCGTCGGTTGACAGGAAGTGACTCCCAATTCCGCTCCCACGTCTTAAGGAAATCGTAAAACAAGGGAAGAAGGTGGAGGCCTATTTATAACGGACTGAGCTTCCTATTTCGAGGGCTTCCAATCAATTTTAGAAAATTGTGAAAGCCCTGTTTAGAAAAAAGTTTGATAGGAGAGCAATCCGGGTACTTTAAGTATCTCTATACGTCCTTTCTCAGGCTTTTCTGCTTCAGATCCTCCTGTCAAACGCTGCCGTGTGACCAAGGGCTCAGCCGGGAATGCAACGTCCCAACGACTCGTATTAAGCAAAAGACCTGACATATTGGAACAAAAAAAAATAAAGGAAACTGTTGCATATAAATTCGGTAGGGACTTTAAGGGTCTCGGTCCTAATTTACTCTCTCGCAAAGTCATCGAAGGGATCGGTTTTTTTTTCGCTACCTTTTTTTTCGAGGTTCATTATTTACAGGTGAGAGGTGAACTTCCCTTTTCCACTCAATTGCCTCCCCAGCTTTCATAGTTATTTAAATTCGTTTTTTTTTGTTTAATATTTGCATTGCATTTGCATAGGACCGTTTACAATTAAAAAAAATCCTTTTTCTAAAGTGCCCGTCCATCATCCCCTTTCCAAAGGGTTTCTCCCGGGTTATGAACAAAAAACGGGTTCGGGGCATTGTAGAGTGCCTGAAAAAAAACTGCTTGCTTAAGAACTACGGTCCTTCTGCTCAATTATCCCTTAAAATATGCAAAGTTAAGGTTCAGAAAAATACAGCAGGGGAAATTATGCACGGATCTCTAGACAAATGAAACCGGAAAAGGCTTTTCTCCGGAACTATAAAAAAAATCAGCCTTCCTAATTTTTTTCTCAGGGAAGTTTCTTCCGTGAGAAGACTTCAAGTTCATTCATATTAAAATCATTTTTGAAAAGGAGACAATCGAAAAACCCCGTTTTTTCAACCTTCTATTTGCATTGATGCAGTTGTGATGTTCAATTTGATTTCACACTTTGGTTATTTGAAAAAAAAAAATTATGGGGATTGCAGCGCTCGCAATTAGAAGCGATCGTCACTTCCCTGTTGATAAACCCCTTTCGCAATTGCATTAATTTTCCTATCAATTCTACAACTTAAAACTGCCAGATGCTGCCACGAGAAATTTCGATAATAATGCCACGCTCCGCCGCTGATGTTGAAAGTCAAATGTGCACTCAACGCTTTTCAAAATGCTAATTTACTTCCAGGTTGATTATGATTAGTGAATTTTAATTTTAACTAAAATGAGACCAAATGTAGAATTAAGTTATTTAGCTCCAAAAATACCCGATTTCACACAAATAAAAAGACAACGAGAAAATGAGAAACGAAATGAGAAAAAAAACCAGAAACGAGGAAATCTAAAATCAACTTTCACATTTGAACGACGCATTATGTTGTACTTTTTTTTCACATTACGTATACCATTAATTACAGTCTTTAAGAATTTAAAACAGGCTTTACACATCTGGAACAGTGAATCAAGACTTAAAAGAAAAAAAAAATCTGCCACAAAAAATGGCTCATTTCGGATAATTACCTCCTCCATTTTCCTAACTTGTGTGTACCAGCACATTAGTGCCAGAGATGACATTGAGGAGGAAATAGGTTTTGGATGAGGAATCCCATATGCCAAGTCCATTGCAAAAAAATAGCCTGGAGGCATTAAGCGGTTGCAAAAATTTATTAAAAAGGCAGGTGGGGATATACAGGGTTGGCCAAATGATTTAGATGATTTCCTCAGGCGCTACGCAACCTAGTAGAACTTCATCAGATAGGGCAAAATCACGCCCTAGCAACAAATCACCCCCAACTACTACTTAATGCGAATCCTGGAAATTATGGACATCGTGGGACAAAAAATTGCGAAAATTCTATCGAGGGCGGAAAGTGGAAACAATTAGATTTACATCTCTCAGAATGATCTGCAAAAAAAAAATGCCAAAAAAACAGATCTGGTGAGTTTTGCGCTCCTTCCAGTACAAGATTTGATTGTGATCTGTAAAAAGATGTATAGCTCATCTTCACTTTTATCCTTATTACACCTTTACGGTAGCCTAAATCACTATTGGGCGTTATTATGTCATCCCATAAGGAGTTGCGGGGGGTGGGTAGGTGGTTTTCAAAGGCACCTTCACGAAGCTTAAGTACAAAATTGCCATTAATTCGTCGAAGACCGTTTGCTATATACAAAAAAAAATGGAACGGTCACGGTGGTATGCCTCCGTGGACGGAAGCTCCTTGCAAATTCCGCTTGGCAAAGGATTAGGAAGTTTTTTTTTCCTCTTCTTCTACCTCTCAGAAGAGGTGTGCGCCGTGCGGTGACGATGCTGAATGATCCTGCAGGAATCATTGTTGGAAAGAATTGCATTATTGTGAAAGATGTGGCTCTAAGACCTTGGACGAATTAAATCTATAAGTAATTGAACGTCGGTGGGGCTATAGGCAAAGCCCTCAGAAATTTTGTTGGTACGAAAGGGGCGGGGCTTTTGAAGATTCGTTGTGCTTCGTGACCATTTTGTCCTTGATGTGGTCACTCACTCGAATCTTTTATTCTCCACTTTCATTCTCTGCTCAATTCAAGCCTTCATCATCATCATCAGCATTTTCACGTCTTAAGGAGGAAGATTCAAGTCACAGGTTACAAAATAGGGATCCATTAACTATGAGATCCAAAAGCGTCAGTTCATCTTCAGACTGCAGCAGGAAGGGTAACTCGAACGCAAAATGATACAAAAGTTCTACAATTCTCCTAAAAATGACAATTTCGAGCTTACTGAAGCATCATGCCTACGTAGATATGTCTTTCCTAATTTTTTCCGCTAAAAAAGCGGAAATGCTTTAGTTTCCTAATGAATTCCATAACGAAATTTTTTGTTTCTTGGAGGCAGGCGCATTGGGGTCAAATCCCTGTAAGAATTAATTACAAAAGCCCTCTACACCTCCACGTCTTCAGCCTCCATCGAGGTCACACACTAAAAATTAAGAAATGGCTATGAATAATTGATAAACTGGATTTTTTTTCCGTTTTCAATTCAACTTCCTACGAATGTCCATACAAACTTCTAAAAACAAATTTGAGAATTTTAAGAACTCGTTCTACCCGTTTTTGTTTCCTCTACTGAATTTGGATTCACAGAAAAAAAATCCACTTTTCAATTAAACTTAAATTATCGTCGTAGGCTTCGTCCAGCCTTTTCAAGTCCAGATCAAAACAGGAAAAGGGTAAACCGCATTGCAATCTCGTATTTTCTACGTCGACTTTTTTTTATCATCCACAAAGGAAAGTGGGAGAGATGGTGGATGTGGTGGGTTCTCTTTGGTGGGGCCACCGTGGGAGGGACGAACCGCCGCGCCTAGGCCCCACCACCCGCCCCGCCCCCTTTCATGTCCCCTGGCTCTTCCACCTCATTCACGGTGCTCCCAGCGGCGTAGTTGAACGAAAAAACAGGACAGGTTCGTTCACTCTTTGACTTTGAGCCATTAGAGAAAGGTCAGGAGTCCAGAAGCACCAGAAAAGTTTTTTTTATGTATAAAAGCACTGATCATAAAGCGTCTCAGGCATCCAGGTAACGCTTCAGAGCAGGATGCTCCTGCCAAAATTTTTGACTTCAAATGAGATTACTTTTTTTTTCTTGCATCTTGCAAAAAAAAAAATGCAAAAAATAGTAGACTCAAGAAGACATTTCCAGTACACAAAAAAACGCTGGTCACAAAATCCTATCAAAGCGGTATCAAAAAATTTATTTTGTTATTTGAGGTTTTCCTACTTCCTTGTCCAGAAGCGTTGCGTGCGCGGCAATGTTTGTCTGATTTCAGTGAGAAGAGCCACTCAAGTGGGACGCTTTGGATTGATTAGAAACAAAAAAAAATCGTCCGCAAAAATGAATTGCAAAGTGGGGGATGTTGCTAAGCTAAATTTTATTGAGAGCTCTTAGCTCATACCACTTTAAAAAAGATAATAATGGATGACATGGTCCATGAACGAAATTTTAGCACTAGTATAATACTCTCTTGGCCTTGACATTCGCCCTTTCCCTTGACAGGAGATAAAATGTGACTAAAAATGTAGTGCTACATAGTCGTAAAGTGGACTTCCTATGAGAGTCCTACTCCGCTGATTAGGGGCCCTCCACGCAAACTGCAAATTGCAACATCACGTGCTGCAGAGGCTGGAAATGGACCATTTGGCTTGGCCACTATAGACGCGGCACTTCCATTCAAAATCCTGGAGCTTAAGCACCCAGTACAGGGAATGAGATACTTGACAAAAAAAAATGCTACTTGTGCAAAATTGGGCATGACCCACAACTTTTATGACACCAGAAAACGTATCCTGGAGAGAAAGTGGACTATCTTATCAAAGGAGGATACTTTCATTGAGCCTTGACCTTCCTGGAGAGTTGTGCTCCGCCCTGTCAACAACTGTCGGCGTGACATTGGAACCGGAAGAACTTCACGCTCCTCCTATGCCTTTTCCTTTAAATCTCGTATCTAATTTACTCTCCTAAAGTGGGATTTGTATGCTAATCTCTTAATGAAAATGCTAAGCGGCTCAAGACCTTCAGCGTTTTAAGTCTTTGCAGAAAAGCCATCGTAATTCTTCGCTGCAAGTTCACCCCTCCCCCTGTCGCTGCCTGACAGATTTAAATTAAAGATAAAAAGATTTAAAATTTCCGATAAAAGTCAAATAATTTGTAGAAAACGCTCCTACAAAAAATCAGAATAATGGTCGAAATTTTCCAGAATTGATGAAACTGCTGAATTCCATTTCCGTTGAAATAAGATAAATTAAAGGAAAGCAAGCTGTTTAAAATAATCATTTTCGTTGCTGAATATCTCAAATTGTGTTCTTATTTAACTATATTTTTAAATGTAAATTGAAATTTAAATTAAGTTCAAATTAGTATAGTTATTTTATTTTATTATTTTTAAGTAATTTTAAAGAGAGAAAAATCTACCATAAGGAAAAGTGATCTGGAAAACAAAATCCGTGTTTGGTCACGTCACCAGAACACGGAACAGAACAATGCGGCATTTTGGAATCTGTTTTGTCAAGTACTGCTTAGTTTCAAAATATTAAAAAATAGCTAAACATCATCACCCCTTTCTTAGCGTCATCTATTTTTCCAAATCAGCTTGAAATCTACTTTAATCACAAATACAATTTACGTTTTGAAAAAATTCAAAAAAAAAAAAAAATGCCCAAGCTAACGGATTTCAAGGTTCAACGTGTGCTGGAAAATCGGTCAATCGTTTCGAATTGATGAAATTTGTAAACCACTCTAGCGCTCCTCTCTGCTAAAACGAAAATGCACGCGACGACGATTTTAGTGGCATCATGACATCCTAGACATGGGAAAAAATGCCAACGTAAAATTGACAAGTATTTCCAAAGTACTGGTAGAGGGGCTTTGAGGGAAGTAGTGGTGATAGTGACTCAAGAGAGGTAACCTTGAGGAAGGATTTTGACCCAAGCAATTACCACCCAACTTGCCTCACGCTAGGCCAATCCCAAATCAAGTTGTTATTTTGCCAATAATTACAGGAACGCTCCTTTTTGCAACTTCCCACCAATTTAAACACAATGTTATCATGCCCTACAATCCTCCAAAATGTTAAGGGGACAGCGACATAGCGAGTCAAGGCGCTCGTAAGTACTCCCAGTACTTGCCAAACTGTGACGAAATCCCCCAACTACTTGACGCTCCATTTCCCAAGTGAAAGGAAACTTGGCGCAATGCTATTGTGAGTGACGACGCTTAAGTACTGCAATTCTGCAATTGTTGTCTAGAACATTGAAACAGAAAGTGGTCCTT
Organism: Bilobella aurantiaca; assembly: GCA_021029175.1. NCBI lineage: Eukaryota > Metazoa > Arthropoda > Collembola > Poduromorpha > Neanuridae > Bilobella > Bilobella aurantiaca. The sequence goes on from VYYI01001298.1 coordinate 13,183, forward strand.
AAACAAACAATGTTTTTGAGCCCACGGGACATGTCCCCTTAATCCCCCGGAAAAGTTGTTCGAAATACCGTTGAACGTCTTCCGCAATCACAACATCTAAGGGCCCCCTCTTTGAATGAACTTTACTCGAATCCCATTGTGCAAGAACGTTCAAATTATGAGTAATAATGCTTAAAGGTTGGGCTCTTCAGGTTACTTTTGGAGGGCCCTTCACAACAGGTAAAAAATTTGACCTCGGCCCTTAGTACCGCTGCGGCTAAGGGTCCAATGACCTCAAGTCTCTTCTTTGTTTCCTTTTTTTTCTGGGTAACTTCAAATGATGCATCGAAGAAGGAGACCTCAAGATGAAAGACAAGACAACGAAGCGACGCTGAAAAGCGATAGGGCCTTGACCGCAAGAGAAGTAATTAGAACGAAGCGGAAATCCACAAGTGTTCTGATTAAGGTTCCAGCTCGGTTTCAATTTTTAAGTTTTCATTCTCCAGCAATTAGGTTTGCGAGGCTTCCGGGGAGTCGTAGTTGTTTTACCGCAAGCGTCTGGGGAGGAGCTACGCACTACTCCAGTGCAATTCCAGGATTCGTATCAGACCGGAAGACATTATGGACAGAGAGCGTCGTTGGTTGACCACAGGTCATCCGGCACTGTCATGACTTGGGACTATCGAATCCCCAATTAGGGAACCTAATCGTAACCTCAGCAGTGCCCTTTTCCACTTCCACATCCTCCTTAACCCTTCTGACCAATGGAAAACAATGCGTAAAAATCGTTTTTGAAAAAATGAAATTTTTTTCACACGAGTCTGAAATTTCCTTATGAACCTTTTTTTTCCAAAATGGCCATGGCCTTTAGCAAAGGTCATTTCATTCAAACCCTAACCTGCATCTTTCTAATTTTGGACCTGACCGATGGTTCATGCAAGCATCTTGAAAACCACCTTTTCAATGTAACTGTTCCAAGGCGTTAGAAACCGTGAGAAAAAAAAATGTTTTTTTTTTGAAAATGTTGGGGTCTTGTTCTATTCAAATGTGGCTGAGATGAGCCAGGTAGAGATCAATAACGTTTATTTTGAAAACGGGATGTATTTACGACCCACCAATTGGCCACAGATCGTTCTCCCTGATCTTGAACTTGGTTTTGTAAAAGGAAAGCTACCTTGACGGAATCGGAGGGCCCTTAAAGGACTCACTTAATTACTAATATTCGTATGACTGACTTACCTCCCGGATGTTGCCTAGCAACAGCGTAGGGATGTCGTACTGAGGAGTAGAATGGGGATGAGAGATACGGATTCATGCCGCCGTGACCGCCAGGACTCGGACTCTCCGCTGTGGGAACTATAGTTGTTAATTAGAAGAAAAAAATCAAACAAAAAAAATCATTTAATTAGTATTGCCAACTTTTGAAAAAAAAAATATTTTAAAAATAAGGTATAGTAGAACATTCACGGGCATTCATACTCCTAGTTTTACAAGAGAAAAAATGCATTCCCTAACGCATCTCCATTTTTCACGCAGATCTTAACGTAATGTGATTATTTACAGTAACAATCTAATTTATGGCTGAAAATAATCAAACGTCTAAGTGAAGAAATTGATCTCAACGTGTGTGGATGCTGTCAGGGAGATCGCTGCCCTTATATTTTCTATTCTCGTCTCAGATCGCTCCATGTTCTAAAGTCATGTTTTACAAGAATACTTGAGGCCTATTTTTAACTTGAAATAAAAAGTAGCGAAGTGTATATGAATTTAAGATGAAAAAAAAAACGAACGCTGACGCTCGAACATCCTTAAGAACTCCTGCAGTTTCTCATCTCTCCACTTCCGGCCCTATATTTTTTTATGAAGACGCTAAAATAAATTTCCGGCCTCGCTTGCTGCTGCTACAGATTCCATAAGTTGTAAACCACTTAAGGAACGCTGGGACGCTGGAAACTAAGGCCTCCTACGGCAAATTACCCAACATTGGTTTATGAAATCATAAAGTTTGGTTGGACTTCCGGAAAATGCCCGTTCCAGTACACAGTATAATAAAGCACCAAGTTTTGTGTAACTTCCGGCCCTGTCAGATTTAAAAAGAAAAAAAAAGCTTTTGTTTGACCGAGTGGCAGAGATTTTTCGTTTCTAATGTAAATTATATACGTAGCAGAGTGCACCAATGTCCGGAACCCAACCCTGTCGGAAATGACGAAAAAAAATTTATCGCCTTCATCTAACTTCCGACCACGCTTTTCATTACCAGGAAGCATTCATACACACAGAGCTAATTTCCCCCGTCAAACGCCCATTTTGACGCTGGATTTCAGCGCTGCCATTCAACATTTGGTATTAGAAAAAAAAAAGAAGAATTTTTGAATTTGACCTGGAGTAGGCTGGAGTCGGGCCTTGAGGTCGTCGTTCGATGTGTGGCCACTGCTGCTACTGTCAACATCAGAAACACCACTGTCCGCAGGACTCGGCGGCAGTGACCCTAAAATTGAAATTTTAAAATTTAAAATCTACACCTTGAAATTCAAAATTTTGAAATTGAAATTTTGGTTGGCTATAAACTTAAGAACTTCAGGACAGAATTCGATACATTAGAAGTTTTGAGTTCAATTTTTTTTTATTGAGAAAATCGTCAATTTCAGTCAGTCAGTAAGAGTCAAATGACATAAATTCTGAAATTCGCACTTTCAGTTTCAAAATTTCAATTTTATAAGAAAAGTTTTTTTTAAGATCCTTAGGAAACTCTGTAAGCATTTTCCCCCTTTCTAACATTGCCCCTGCATTGCACATCTTTCAGACAAGATGACTATTTCCCAAGAACGATTAAATTATGTTTTTGTCTGCAAGGAGGCAGGAGCTAAGAAAAAAAAACTTCCTGCCATTGTTGTTCTGAAGAAGAATGAAGAAGCACCTGTAGCAAGTCTGTCGTTGTTATGCATAAAATTATCGTTATAGTCTTCTTGACTTAAGGCGTTAAGGGCCTGGACAAGAACTTTTCACTCAAGAGCCTCGCTAACTCGTTTTCTTTGAGCAGTGTACACTGGATCTGAATTTGTTGCGTGTTTGAAGGCAAAAAAAAAGCAGCAGGAAATGCTACACAAGAAAGATGGAGAAGATAGTCGAGGAAAAAAAAACAAAATAAAAAAAATGGAAATGCCTTTTGTTTTCCTTTCAGCTTTCATCTCGCGTTTTGCAAAATCCAGAGCGACTAGAACAAAATGAAACTAAAAAAAAACAGGGGTTTCGTCACTCTTTTGTGTCAAGCTCGCGTCCCAGAAATTGAGGGTACCTTTCAAGGGTCTCACTCTCAGAAAGACGCTACCTTGAAAATTACGTGTTTTGCGTCTTCGCCAGCCTGATTTTTTTTTAATTTTGTGAGAGTACTTGAAAATTTTTAAGGGTTCATTTTCTTAAAATTCTTAAACAATCTTTTCCTCTTAAAATTTGAAAAAATATCTTTGTCTTCTTAAAATTAAAAAAAAATCTTTTTCTTCTTAATTTTTGTTTTTCCGTTAATTCTAAAGATGTTCTTGGGACATATTGAAGACGTTAAAGGCTTAAATAGCCGGAAGAAGGCTTTTTGACTTCCAGGGACTTAAAAAAGGCCCTTCGAATGCTTTCCATGTGACATAAAGTGGTGACGGGGGAAAAAGGTAGTGACTAAGGCGATCAGTCGGAACCGTGAAATGGGACACATTAAAGTGGTTACGACTAACTGAGCACCCACTTACGCTCAAGTTGTCCCTAGCCGAACTGTTTAAGCGGAAATGAGGTAAAATGGAACATTAAAATTTTACTATCTTCCGCAAAATCATTTTCACTTTTTTTAACCCAAGTCACGGTCGTTCTTTAAAAAGCAAAAAAAAAGTTCTCCAGTGTCATCATCAGCTTCCCTTCATTAACATGTCAGCACTTTTACTAATTCCGTTCCCTCAAAAGTCTGGGAAATGCCTTTCAGATGCTGCGTTATTTGGATTGTAAAACCACACATGGAGCAGTAATGACTTTCGTCATCTTTCCAACATCATCTTCCCTGTGTACGATGACATTTCAGCTTGTCAAAAAACTGTCTCCGTTTTCCTTAAAATTGAAAAATCCTAAAAACTTCGGTCAGCTCACCGCATTTTCACAGTGCTCTGGCTGTCAACACTCGAATTAGTTCATCACCATTAGTCAGCGTTCATGTTCATTAGTCGGGAAGATCATTTGATCTTAATATAATTTCAACCAAACGGGGAGAAATCAAGTCCTAAGAATCTCAAATTTTGTCCGAGGTAAAAAAAAATGGATGTTTTTTTTCAAAATTTTGTTCAAATTTCTTAAATGTTGTTTAAATTTGTTTTTAGGTTTTTTCATACCTGTTGAGCCCGAATAGGGAGGTTGACGGTGGATACCATTTGGTGGCTGCAGTGGGACCGGGTGGTGGTTCAGGATTCCCTGGAGGAGCGTCCTGGGTGGGGAGGTCCTTGGAGATCGATTCCCTTCCAGCAGGAGCCCTCCAGCCCCCATCAACCGAACCCCGCTAGAGGACGTGTCAACTGGAGTAAAAAAAAAATAAGCATCTTAGAAATTGTTCCATTAAACTGCCAATTTACTTTTGAAATTGACTCTTGAAATTGTGGGTTGGCTGGTTGAAATTGGAGTCTTATGAAACTAAATTTCAAAAAAAAATCAGAGCCGCCGACATATCCTAATATTAGAAGTCAGACACACAAAGGAGCCGGAAATGAGAAACTCCGGAAATCATTATTTTCTCTACTTCTCGCTTCTCGATCATTTTGAAAAAAAAAAATCGTCGGACATTGTATGGAGTTAGCTAACGATTTTTCGAGAAGTGTGGATAAATATAAATTGCTTTTGTTCTCCTGACACACGTTCCATCACACCCGAAATAGAATACCTCCAACCAAAGATTCACCTTATTTTCAAAAAAGTAGGGAAAAGGGAAGCCAAGCTTCCCAAAATAGTCCCTTCATAATTGCACTGACCTCCTTTTCTCTCCTCCAGGAAAGGATCTGGAGTGACATGGATTATTAAGGCCCCGGGGGCGGGGTCATCTGGGGACCCTTCAGACCCTTACCAACGATATAAATAACAGAATCCCTGCCCAACTGACAGGGAAAAAGAAACATTAGTTTCTTACATCATAAAGTCCAGACGCCCTTCAAGGTCTCATAAGCATTAGAAGGGCCCTTAAGGCATGTATGCTCGTATACAAAAAAGTGCCTCAACCCTTTGGGCCCTTAGGAGGACTCCTTTGTGTCGTAACTCAAGAAGAATAAGAAAAAAAATGTCAGCAACAAGTGCGTGTAGAAGAGAATGAAAGTAACTACACAGTGGAAACAAAGATGGGAAAATTGCAAAGTTGGCGGTGCCCCTCCCCCTGCGGCGCATCGTTTCGTCATGTGTGAGGCAAATGAACGGAAATTGGTCACTTTTTTATTACTTGCAAAGGCAAGGGAGCCCTTTTTTTTCGCAAAGGAGCTAAGGACCACCATTGACCATGATCTGATTCCAGTTCAAATCAAAATGTCCCCATTTCACACCTAGGTAGCCCTGACTCCTCCCCCTCATGAGTTCAAGTGGCTTCCTAATCTCGAGCACAAATAGCTCTAGAAAAAGGCTTCCTAGAATCAACAATTTTGTTTTTTTTTTTGGCCTCCTATGAGCGGAAATAGGTGCTAGATGTGCCCAATTACTAATTTACAGCTAACAGTACCAAAAGTCCCTTTGAAATGAAAGTAAGAGGAAGTATTTGGGCCTGGAGAGCCCTGACCTTGACTCAGAACGTTACTCCCTCCTACAACAAACACTTCTGCCTTCCATCCACTTACGCCACTTAACCAACTGGTTAGCTAAGCTCTCTCACTTCCTACCAGCCTAAAATAAGCAAAACCACTTAAATTATACCACTAAATATTCCCTAGAGCAAAGTGCTCTTGCAATGATTCTACGCTACAAAGGCTTCCACAGGTATTCAGGCTCAATTTTCAAGGCCAATTACACCCAGCACCTTTGTGAACCAGGAGGCAGAGCTCTTCATCAATTAGCAATTACGCTAGACAAGCGTTTTTCCATTTCCCGATCGTGCGCTTCTAGTTAGATTGCGTTGCGCTGCTGCGAGATCCCAGTCAATGAAAATGAATTGGAATTTAGAGATTTTGATTCAAACGGTTTTTTTAGAGCAAACACTGGAATGGCACCGTTTGTAAGACCGTCGTCATTTCGATTCGAAATAGAAAAGGCATTTGAGAAAGAAAATTTTCAGGATCATGTAAATTTCTGGAGATATCCAGAAATGCTCAATACATTTGAAAAAGTACAAACAGTACAAACTGTTTGACGACAATTTTTAATTGCCGTCAGCATCGATGACGGTTTTGCGTTTTGGTTTCATTGAAACTTTTGGTTTAGGTAAGGAATAATTCATATGAAAAAATTGCTGAAATTAAAGGAATTATGCAAACTTGATTCTCTATGAAGTAAAATTCCTACTTCCTTTTTTGGCTTAGAAAATTAGGGAAGCAATTCACAGTATTTCGGCAATTGCAGTTCTAATTCATTTCTTGGAAGCCGTAAATGCCTGTCGACCGGTTTGTGGCTGGTAGTAAACTAAAAGCGGATTTACTCCAGAATTGGGGTAAGAAGGGCTTAAGAAGCGCTTCTCTGACGCTGCTGCAGGCTAAATTAAAAAAAAATTGTCATGCCTGGAAGGTGATGACGCTGCACCACGCATCGAAAGCGGTAACTCTAGAATTTAAAATGAATTCCAGAGGTCTATCTCTGTCTGTGGGGAGATCCCGTTGTTTTCTTTAAGTTCCTCAAGGGACGGCTTCCTTAAAAGTGGGCCACGGTGAATATAGGGCTCTCTTAAGGGGCCCCCATCCAAAGGCTTCCATGATCTTCCACAGACAACTGACCTACATTGAGAACAATCTCCATGTATGCTTCCATCCTTCCTAAAAAGCACGTCCTAAAAAAGTTTCGAAAATCCTTCCTTCTACGATGCGGGGACTTCCGACGTTTCGGTTCTTCCCTGACCTATATTTCCAAAGTGCTCTTATGTGGCCCAATTGAGGTCCCTAATCGACCGGCCACAGTCCCGGAGATCAATGAATCCTTCGGAATGAGGGGGGCCCTTAAGTGAATGACAGAATGAAATTGTGTCACATATCAAACTGTCACAAAGGATCCCCTATTACCTCCCTGCCGTCCATTTACAGGCATTTATGATTCATGCATGGATCTGGGTTACCCTCCAAAACAAAAGATAGTGAAATTGGGTCAAATATAGGCCCACCGAAGGACCCAAAACAAAAACACGAAATTGGCCAGTTCCCGAGTGGTCATAATTAAGACTCCCGAGAATTGCCGCGTACTCCAATTTCAAACAGAACAGACAC
>VYYI01001299.1:0-20561 GCA_021029175.1 Bilobella aurantiaca
TAGGTATTGCAGAGTGATTTTTAAAAGATTTTGGTATGTTGCTATGCGTTAGGGGAGTTGGTTTCATAAAAAATCACTTGATTTTCTCAAACGTTGGCCTCTAGAAGTGGACATCGACATTTGCATTTAGATTTTGAAATAGAGGTATAAGTAGACTAGCCAAACAAGTCCGCCCTTGTGTCGAAGAACTCAGATACAAAAATCCTCCAGTTATAGGGCGGGCTGGTTTGAGGCTTTATTAAAAGTTTAGCCCAAATGGCGCGCTCTAAGAGTAAGGTTATAGCAATACGGTAGTCAAGTTTCCCGATAAAGTTACTAATCAAAGGTTGACCTCCCTAAGTAGAGCATTAGGTGGTGTAAAAAATAGTTCTTTGGCTCCAATCGTTCAGAAACGTCGAGATTCCTGAAAAACTCAAAAATTTATATTTTGAAAGTTTTCTAGAAAAAAGTTGTATATGGTACACTCTGGGACTTTGTTTGACTTGGCAAAGATAAATTTTCTTAAATGATGCCCATGTACCAGGATTAAATTATTGCACCGATTTGGTACGAACGCACATCCGCTCATTGGCTAATCAAGATATACAGGCATACAAAATTTGTAAAACGCATTGCAAATTCATATTTGAAAATTTTCTTGAAACTATTCTTCAATATTTTTAACTAGAGTTTTAATTTCACAATTTTGTTTGGTTTATTATCTCAAAAAATTTGACTTGCAATTTTAAGTTAAAGTACTTGCCAGCCAAAAGTAGAATGATGAGAAGGGTTAAAAAACAATTGATTCTAAATAGTTTCTTCCTTAGTGAATTGCTTTGTTTTTGTCAACTCAAAGAAACAACAAATAATTTACTTGCAATGTACAATATAACCGAAAAATATTGCTTCTCCTGCAACATAAATTTCATAAAAAATTTACTTGTAGAACTCTCCGATTCGAGGTTGGTTGTTTTTTAACTACAAACTTGTACACTACATAATGACGCTATTTAGTAGAAGCTATGATAGCTTTAGCTTAACAAAACTTACTTGCCATCTCACTTGGCATAATCATGTCTTTAGAAAATACCCTGTCGTCATCTTAAACTCTTTTGGAGATCACATAGCTAATTGTTGCAGGAAACTTTTTAGTGTTATTAAATTAAACTTCTAGCAATAATTCACAAAAATTAATAGAACGCGTGCAAAATATGTGTTTTGAAAGAAGAAGGTAGCGTACTCTTTATTTTCAAATGAGTGAAATGACACAAATAATTAAGGAACAATTATGAACGTTCCAACAAGATACACATACGGTGGCTGACCCTGGTATACAACTGATGTCACGGCTGCTCTAATACTTTCGAAAGCTTTGCCCTTCTGAACATTTTTAATAGCCTGTACAAAGTAAAAAAAGGGATTGATGAGTACACACTTCAAATAAAAGTACAAAGGTATTTGTAAATTTTTTGTACAAATTTTGTGCGTTACCTCAATGAATTTAATGGCTGCATATTTTACAGTGTTTTCAGGAAGATTTTGATCACTTGCAAAACTGTGCGCTCTTAAAGGACTAGTGGGATGGTTGGATAAGGTTTTGTTAACTCCGTCATTCCACCATAAGCCGCCCTGCTTCGGGTCTTCGTTTTCATACATTTTAACCGCTGTGACAATGTCGAACATTTCTAAAAGTTTTGCTGGTATCTGTTGTCCTTGTTGCACCGTGTTTGCCAACTGCAATTGGGTAAGTAGCAATAAATAACCAAAACAAGTCTGTCAAGACATAGAAATAAATTCATCTCTATTTTCTACACTGCATTGTTAATTTCACGCATTCCGCTTTTAACATATAAAGCTGGCTACCTCGACTAGAAAACAAAGATTTTTGTTGTTTTACCTCATTTTGATAAATATCATTGATTTTCGTCACTTCACAGTTAAAGTCCTTTTGTATTTCTTTTATTATTATATCTTCATATCTATTTCCCTCGACGACTCCAATAGTGGCAACAGCAACTAACAAGCAGATACAAATCATTTTCTGAATTTTTGGCGGGTGATTCAAATGCTGTGTTTCAAACCAATGGGATAAAGTTTTGAGCTATTTTCCAAGTTTTATAGGAGGCAGAGCGTTAGGTAAGATTAGCCACATCTACAATCACAACACCCCATACTCCCACCAATTTTGATGATAATGTTAGATTTAGGCGATACTATTGCCTACACTCTTGGCATAAGGCTTGCCAATGGTAACCTTACCTTAACCGTCGGGTACTGGTAGAGGAAAGACAAGGTGCCTTATTTTATGTTTTAGGTATTTGTAGATGTGGACAACTGTAAAAATGACACAAGAATCAATTTCAAACTCTTCTTAACTTTTAGGCTGGAAACATATTAAGCTATTGTTCGAAATCATCAATAATAGCTGTTGTGTTGTGGGAACTTTTTAATGAACACATTTTTTTTTAAAGAAGGGAGGTAATTTTAGAATTCAGAATAACATTTTAAAAAAAATTCAGAATTTTGTATTATTGGGGCTAAACATTGCAAAGCGTCCATATGTTTTTTTTTTCATATGAAGCTAGCTCAGGTAGATATTAGTGAAAAACAGGAAGAACTAAAGATGTGGTCTTAAAATAAGGCATTTTCCATTTTACAATGTTGAATTATGAAAAGGAAATATTCAATTATTGGTTTTAGTGAATATGTGATTAAATTGGCCGAATTGGTTCAGAAGAGAGAGCTATTTAGAAAACGATTGTGGGTTCAAATCCTAAAAATTCTTTGCGTTTAAATCTTATCCTTAAGTTATTGTTTGCAATAACTTAAACAACTTAACAACTAGGCCTAGCTATAAAATGAATAAGATTTAAGAATGTACATTTATTAAAATTGAGCTTTGCCTTAGATTATTACGTGTTACGGCAATGCACACAAATCTTCATCGTAACAAATGGTTTAGATTTACTTACCTTCCTAAATCGCCTTACTTTGGTCAAGTCAAACAAACACATAATTGTAATGTAATGTACAACATACCAGAAGCACACGTAGTTCTCGTGCAGCATACCCTTCGTGAAAGATAAAAATTTACTTCTAAAATTGCGCGATACGAGGTAAATTGTTTTCCTTAGCAGCGAATTTCTCACTACATAACTATGATGACGCCGATTAGTAGATCGAAGAATAGCTTTAACTGAAAACAATTTGTCGCTTGCTATCAAAAATGGTATAGTTATTTGTTTAGAAAAAAATTATCTCGTTCCCTTACTCCTTTAAGAGATCACATAGTTCAGCATTGTAAAGAATTTATTAGGATAATATTCCAATGGGAAATTTATGCAAAACTGTATTACATTCAAACAAATTGGAGATCAGTGTTAAATCAATCACGAAATCAAAAGGATCCAGCGCAACAGAGAATATGATATCTCAATATACCTAACCTAACCTAAACATGTACAGTGAACAGTACGTCCTCAACAATCCTTTATTCTTTTGTAACTGGAGAACTTCCTTACCCCAAAATGGGCCAACAAATATCGAAGTAAGGCGGCGAAACTCTCAAGCAACCCTTCTTGATGAGTTGTTCGTTTAAGCAGGATTTAAGAACACAGTGAGCAGATTAAAATGCAACAATTTCATTGCAGATTACTTAGGTTTAACATATGTAAAGCGAAGGACAGTGTTCTAAATCAGCGCTAAGCGTGCCAGATTCTGAATTGGATTTGAAATTTGGGTTACTGATTTATGAAAAAATTAATTCATATTTATTTAAATACGATTCAAGAAGGCAAATTTGGTATTAAATAAAAGAAGAAGAAATATAAATAAACTTGAAATTCGTGTCGAATTCTATAAGTTCCGTTGGTTTAGATGCAAATTTTGTCAACAAATTTAAAACTCCTAAATTTTATTGTCTCCTATCTATTACTCTGAGTAATGCAAGCATACTCGACGCTCAGGATATCTTCAACCTAGCCTAACCAGGCCGAATCTAACCAAAATGTACATCTATCAGACCATGCCCCGTTCTGTTTGGGAGCTAGCATTTATTATCATCGAAGGAAAATTTTGAAATGTTTTTTTTTAAACTTGGAAGATATCGTACAGAAGATATTAGATTTCATATTTCAAAATACAACTCATTATTTTTGGCTTCATTGATTCAACCGATTTTTACTGCTTTACCTCAACTTCCTTTATATGTGGTTGCATTCATGACTCATCGAACAAAGTCTGAATGTAAAATTAAGTAAAGTATTTGAGGAAGAACAATTAAAATGTTTTCACTCAAGAGTTTCATAAGGGGTCATTTTCATTTATTTTTATAATTCTACAAATCTTGCATCATTCATCATTTATTTTGTTCGAGGGAGTTCTTTTGTTCAAAATGCTGTTTTTGCAATTTGTTTTTGTACTACACTTCCTTTATATTTTGAAGGATTCAAGCGGCAAAAATTGTTCGAGTATTCCAAAATTGTCATATATTACTAATCTTGGTGAATACACTCTTGAGGGGTATTCCGCCGTAGACATATATTCTAATATCTCCTGTGTTGCCAACCAACCAATTAAAATTGAGAGAGAGTCTCAAAAGGTAATGTCGTGTATAAATTTAAAAACTGCACTTTATTTAAAATTCCAATAAGATTACTTAAAACTCTTAGCGCTAAAAAAATTGGCAGTTTTACAAGTGTTCAAAAATTTTCTAGCAGTTCATAACGGCTGTCATTTTTCTGAAGCTAACTATGACCTTTAAATTGCTCAAATACGATTCCGAATTAGCTAATTGTAATTAAACAATAAGCAATAATTAAATACTTAATATTGAGTTTCACATGTAAATTTGGTTTTTTTACGTATGCTAAAGCTAATTGCCAACCAAGTGGTGGGTAGATATCAATAGGAATAATTGATCTCACGCAACGCTTAGCTAGGTGGACAACAACGCTAACAATAATATTAAAAATAAGTTAATAACATTAATTCTGACTATTAACTATTTAACCTAATTTAACCTAACGATAAGCTACTATTACTATTACGTATTAATTGAACGAGTATGTACATATTGATATGGGTAATAATAAAATTAGTTAATTGTTCATCACAATTAACAGAAGTAAACTTTTGAATAAATGAATCGTTTATATGACAAAATCCCATAATCAACGCAACGAGTTGTAAGTTAATCATGTTTAGAAACAAAATTATGAAATTGTAAATTGTTACTAATAATTCTGAATGTTGCTTTTAGTTTTGTTTAGTTTTAAGTAAGGTACAGAACTGAATTAGTTATTGATTAAAGTTGTTGAATTTGATGTGTTGATAGATGATCATGTATTGGAGTTTGCGGTTATCAATCTAAAACCACGGCTTTAACTCCCGTCAGTTTGGTGTCCTTGACCTTTTTATTATATAAGTTAAAGATTAAGACAAAACTCAGTCCAGTTTGGGCTGATTTAGCTAGTGTATTTTGAAAGCTTTACAAAACATTTTACAATCAAAGTACATTCAGAATTGAGATAGATTGAATAGGGCTGCCTACCGAGAAAGCCAAAATCGAGAAACACAAACCGAAAAACTAAAACCGAGAACAACCAAAACCTAGAAAACATAAACCGAGAACACACATGTTATGCATATGGCCGTTCTCGGTTTAGGTTTTCTCGGTTTAGGTTTCTCGGTTTTGGTTTTCTCGGTATTGGCTACAACTACATTTTTCGCTCTGTAACCGACTATATTTATTTCATGTATTTCAGCCCGCGCTTGTCCGAGACGTACGTTTTTCTCGAGAAGTTGGAAATATGTCTGACAAAAGGAGCTACTGCTACCGGATTGAGTTTACATATTACTATTTTTACCTATCATCAGGGAATTACAAGTGCTCAGTAATTGGAAATTCTGAATTATCAACCTCTGCATTTCTCTTTGCAGGCAGTAAGATATCATAAGTATATAGTAAGAAAATTAGTAATTAGTGTGGTGTTAGGTCCGAAACAGGTTAGGAAATTAATCCTATTTAAAAACCGAGGGTACAGTTAAAATTATGAGAAATTGCAATAAATTCTACTTTTAGTATTTAGTATATTTAGTTGAAATATTACATTAAGACTTTTTATGTAAAAACAAAAACTCAAATCCCGAGAGGTAATCAACATTTTAAAACTCAGAAATTTAAATAATATTAACAAGGGAGGGCTTCTGGTGTTCCCTAGGATTTAATATACCACATATGCACAACTTTACTTTAAGGTCCTAACGTATCATTTATGGACCAATTTCGTTGTAAAATTTATTAACTGATTTATAATTTTATAAACTAATAGCTGTAGTTTGCGCATGCGTAGAATTGGGCAGTCTCAAAATTGATAAAAATTGTTTAATATGGTGCGCTAACAACATGTAGTAGTTTGGTATATAATATACAAGAACTATTGAAGGCAAATGTCCACTTTCTACAATTGCAACATCCAGCTTTCTCGGTTCTTCTAGTTCTTGGTTTTCATCTTTCCCATTTTTTCGGTTTTTTTTACCTTTTCGGATTCTGTGTTTTTCTTTTCACAGTTATTGATTGTTACTTTTTGAAGGTGGAACAGATGCCATTCTGTTGAATTCTGGAGTGCAAATCCTTACTAAAGGAGTTCCTGATGACGAGGGCTGGATTACTATTCCTTGCGTTTCAACAAGCCCTTTTGCAATTCCTACCCTTTTCAGCCGCAACGAGAGCAGAAGTGAGGTATCACATCTTACTAAGTAAATGTTAAAAAATAGTTGCATGTTCTTGTGTTGTGCAGTGATTGACAAAGCACAGTTTCAAATAAAGGAAATTGAAAAAAAAATGATTTAGAATACGTTTCACATTTTAAAAGTCGAAGCAATAGACGTAAAATTCTTCGGATTTCTGCCAAAAATTTTACGGGAACCTACATAGCAAATTATATTACGCCTTAAGCCGCGTGCAAGCATTTACAACGAAAACATTCTATTTCTAAAGTTTGTTGTATTTACTATGCACAGGAAGCTAAAAATATGAAACTAGTGAAGGGTTCCTTGGAGTACATCCCAGGTATCGGTTTTCGCATCAAGGCGAATTACGAAGAGTGCTGTAACAGGTTGTATGTATGCAAATTACCTCAAACCTCTGCTGCAGGTGTTCTATCCGACACATTGACGACTGTTATTTTATATAAAACAGAAGGTGAGTGGTTATATATAACATATATAGTGAATATATAGTGAAATATAACTTAAAAATAACGATAAAAGCGGTAGCTTAAATAATGACTAACGTTGCTAATAGTGCACTATAATAATAGTAGACTTGGTGGCCAATTGCAGTAAATTTGGTTCCAACAATGCTATTTTTAAGAAGCCTCTCAGAAAACAAATGGTCCTCTCATCCCATCTACAACATTACATTAACATTATTAAACATTACTTTTCATTTCATACAAAACTAGACTTTGACCTTGAAAGGTCATTTTAGGTCAAGGGGTCATTTCGGAGTAAAAGGAGGCTTTACGATCATCGGGACCATGATGACTTTTCGTTTCATGCAAAAATAGAGTTTGACTTTGGAAGAGTCATTTTGAGGTCAAGGGGTCATTTCCGGGTGAAGCGTGGCTCTACAAAGATCGGGACCATCTTAACTTTACGTTTCATGCAATACTAGAGTTTGACCTTGAAAGGTCATTTTGAGGTCAAGGGGTCATTTTGGAAGTCATTGGGGGGTCACAGAGAAAAGTGTCCTATACAAGGATTGCTCCCCTTCATAAGAGGAACAATTTTTGTAGGGTTAATTTTTCATGTATTCATTCCTTGGCCTTTAACCCCCAAGGGGGCACTTCCGGTCAAAGAAAAAAAAACTTGAACTGCGCCGGAATCTTAGGAACACATCACAAAAAGCAGATTTGAGATATGTTCAGTGGTTCCTGAGATACACGTATGGCTCGGACGGACGGACAGACGGACGGGCACATATGACTAAAACATAAGTTGCTTTCAGCTTCGCTTCCGCTACTAATAAACCGAACCTGAATTGTTCCTATATCACCACCCATTTCCAAGTCACTCTCAACAATTAACTTAATTAATAAACTTTAGTTAAACTTTAAATTCCTTGTAATGGACTGTATGGCATATTGCCTATCAAGCACATCATTGTGTATGCAGTAACTATGCTGATCAGTAACCTCCCTGACCAGTGTTACCTAATCACAGTTATTTCTGTTTGTCATTTTGAATCCTTAATTATGATAATTAACATCATCACGTGTTGTTCATGGTGAGAGGGATCGTCCATGCTGTGAGAAGCGGCCTAACAATGTCCACAAATAATATATGTTATAAGCCGCTCATATTACATGAGTCATATATGAACACCATTTTCTTAAACGCACTAAAACGCAGAAAGTCATTTTAGCACCTTCTCACGCGACTTTTTATATCTGACAACATTTATTACAGATTGAGCTTGTTTAATTTGTTTTTATGTGTTACAGCTCTTAGCGGTAAAGTATTTTACCGCGTCAAACCCTCTGACTACATTCTGGGCCATAATTCTGAAATTGAAACAAAATTCTACCTCCAAATCAACACTCATGCAACTCTGAATTGTGAGTCGAATCACCCCGTTCAAATAGAAATAGCAGATAACCCAACGGCAGACCCAGTCAACATTACGACAAAATTTGATACCAATCCAAATTCATTCTACCAATACAAAGCTGTTCTGAAACTGTGGGCCGTCAGGGTGGGCACTATAGTTTCCGTTGTCTGTAGAACAACGCACAATAAGGTGGAATTGCACAAATGGCGAATTACAACAGTGACAGGTTTGTAGCCAAAATTTACTTCATTTTAACTAATGCATTTAATTTTAAACTGCTTAGTTTTTTTTACTTAGAAAGCGAGTCAAATCCAGGGATACATGTTATCATAAGGAAAAGTAATTCACTTACTTGCGTCTCATCCCTTGACGAAAAACCTTCAATTTTCATTATTCAGTGCGAAGACGCCATTAACTGCGCTATTGCAGAAAAATTCTCAGACAGGTTCTTCAGTGTAAGGAACTTCAAACTGCTTCAGAGTTACCTTGTATTATATTTTATCATTCCGCCGTATATATATATATAATATATATATATATATACATATATATATATATATACACATATATATATATATATAGTCGGAGTTTTGTAATTTGCCATCTACTACGTTTCCATACCACAAACCTATATAACTATAGTAATACCCGGTATTTAAGTAATGTTTGTGTAATTTGGTACAATAGCTTATATAATGACTTAAGAACCAAAGTGATTAATTAGGAGCGTGATAATATTCCGTTTACTTTAATCCCTGGAAATTCTCGCTGCATCTTAACAACAGATCATGCAGATGCCGCAAGATGCGCCCAAGTCTCTCCAAGGTTAGGAGATAACGAAGCCAGGTACGTACTTTTATATTGTTGTTTTGTTTGTCATTGTTTACATAAATGGCTGTAAATAAATTGTTTATTCCAAATAGACGGGGTATTGCAAAGTGCAGAGAAGGTCGGAGTGACACAGAGTCCTTGATCTACACACAACATTTTATAGTTGGCCTATACTACGACATTTGTAAACTGAGAATACATTCTTTTTTTTCTGTTTTTTTTGT
This sequence comes from Bilobella aurantiaca, assembly GCA_021029175.1. Lineage (NCBI taxonomy): Eukaryota > Metazoa > Arthropoda > Collembola > Poduromorpha > Neanuridae > Bilobella > Bilobella aurantiaca. Next base: position 9,649 of record VYYI01001299.1, read on the forward strand.
TATAATATAAAGTATTTGTACAGTGAAACTACCACAAAAGGAAACAAAAGAGGACTATGAGGAGGGACGTAACGTAAATATCCTCGGAATGAAACTATTCTCCTCATCGTTGTACTTGGGCGAAGAAGTTTCTGTAAGGTGTGAAGCCTTATATGAAATTTTCAGCTTGGGGTTACAGCTTGCTCTTCAACTACAAAATAGCACAAAATTTACTTTTGTCAATCGTAAGCATAATAAGTTCATTATCACCAAGACAAACGAGATATTCCAAATTGGTAGATTACACTAAATTCTCAAACTATCTTTTAGAACTTTCTATTTATGTTTCCTTACTTTAACTAACCAGGAGCTAGCCTAAATTTTACTGAGAAGTTGGAAAATCATGTCATAACTTTCGAAGGAACTCTAAAAATTCAGGAAGCCCAAACAGCCAAAATTGTTTGTTGTGCTCCTGTTTGGAACTCTGCAAATTGGAGTTGTATTTCAAAAAAAGTATTAGTGGAAGGTAACGAATGTCAACCCTAGAATTTAAAATAGAATGCTACAATTCGACAATGATTTTAAACGATTTTCAAAGTTGGAGTATCACCGCACATTCTCAATTCATCAACCAACGAAACACTTGAATTCGGCCTTGGAGAAGTTGGGCATACTTTAGCATGCACATTTGGTGGTAAACCCACACCAAAAGTTTACTGGAAGAAAGATAATGAGGTATTAGAAATTAAAAATTGTGATATACTTTCAGTTGAACACTTAATGGGAGTATATTTAACTTAAAATTAAATTTTAGCTGCTCTCCGGCACCAATTCCAAGGTGAAGTCAATTAACACAACGAAGGACTCAACTGTTCTTGAACTTGAGAGCATTGTGGATGGGCATGTGGGTCTCTACATTTGTGAAGCATTTAGTATCAGGGGAATTGTTCAGAAGTACTTTGAAGTCAAAGTCGCCAGCGAAGGAGGTGGAAGCAGTAAGCCAACAATTTAACTTTATATTTAATATATATATAATTTTAATTGATTATATTCACAATTAAATATTTAAGGCAGTTATAGTCAAGACACTTAGGGATAAATTTCTTGCACAAATGTGTATTTCTAATTTCAGACCTTGGACTTTACCTTGGAATCGCGGCTGGGCTATTACTCATTTTTGCCGCTGCAATAATTTACACTTTGCTTCAACTTTATAGGGTAAGACTATTTTATACTTGCATAAATTTTGCGACCTTTATTTTTACTAAATTACTTAAATTGCTGCAAACACAATTCAACGTAAAAAACCGTTGTTTCTAAATGGGAATACAATTTTTTTTATATTACATACAAAAATTGTTATGCATTCAGCCTTTTTCAAACGTTCTGTATAACTAATGTGCAGTATACGTTTCTCAACTGCTAGAACTAAACATCATACCATCCTGTTTAATGTGAGTTTTATAATGTATGTTTTCAAAATCAGTTTTAATATTCTATAAAAATATAAAGAAATATATTATATTAAAGAAAATGTAAAGGTATTATATTGTAATGGCTAACCGAAATGCCGTTTTGTGGGGGGATCCATAAGTTAAAATTACTGTCCTCGGACGTGCTAAAGCTGTTCACCACAACTAAACGCTATGACATAATTTCAAAAATTAGGTTTCGAAGAGCCAGACACTGACTAATGATGAAATTAACATGTTCCACCAAGGCTGTTCTCCAGGAAATTATGTCGAAAGCAGTGAATTGCCATGTGCCCAACAATTATTTCAACAAAAACCATACGACTCGTCTTTTGAACTTCTGTTACGCAATTTTGAAATTGGTAAAAATAACAAAAAAGAAACGCGTTCTAAATAACTTTTTGAGACTAGATTAGTTTTATTTAAACATTTGGTTTTTTTTTTTTAGATTTGTTTCAGTTTTTCTTTTGATTAATGAGATGTATCAAAATAATTATTTTTTAAATGAGTAAGAAAAATTTAAGCTCTTGAGAAAGCTTGAAATTGAAAGAATTAGTACAAATACATTGCAAAATTACAACAAATTTCAGAGCGTGAAACAATATTAGGAGAAGGGAAATTTGGAACTGTGTACAAAGGGCAGTTGAAGATAGAAGACGTAATAGAAACTGTTGCCTTTAAGACGTGTAAATCTGCATCAGATACAAAGAATCTGAAGTGCCTGTTGTCTGAAATCAAGCTAATGATTCCATCGGCCGCCATCCGCACATTATCCGATTTCATGGCGCATATACTCGACAATTGAAGTTCGGTATCGCCTACGTCGCCCTAGAGTTCTGCGCCAAAGGAAGCCTTGACAAAATTCTAAGAAAGGCAAACTCGAGACACGGCGCATCGGATTACGGGCAAGCGAATTATGTTCCTAACATTAGATCATTTGTCATTTGATATCTATTACAGAAATGTTGCAGATAGTGAAAATCTTGAAAATGTTGTCAGCAAACTCTGTGATTGGTCGTTTCAAATTGCAAGTGGAATGGAGTATTTGGCTAGCAAAAAAGTACACAAAATCTCCCAATTGAATCTGTTAGGCATAGTGTTGTAAAAATTTACGCAAATTCTATAAAAACAATGTATGATGTTTGAACAGATTATTCATGCTGACTTGGCTACACGCAATATCTTGGTGGCAGGAGATAACTCAATTCGCATAACAGATTTTGGACTATCGAAGCGTTTAGAGAATTATGCAAATTACTCTAAAATGGGAACGGATGACCTGTTGCCATGGAGATGGATGGCGTTTGAATCTTTGGAGAATTTAAAATTTTCAACCCAATCTGATGTCTGGTCGTTTGGTGTAACAATTTGGGAGATATATTCGATGGGCAAAATTCCGTATCATAATAGAAGCTGGACAAAGAATTTTGCAGATGAACTGAAAAAAGGAGAACGCCTCCCACATCCGGAACATGCGTCGATGGAAATGTAAAAAAACTCTCTATTATAATTGCCATAATTTTGTCAGTCCGTGTTTCAAAACGGCACTTCAAAACTACAAATGCACTTGCATTCCAAAAACACCATTACACTTTTAACCCAAAAACAACTCCCATTGAATTAACAATAAAGTAAACTAGAATTTCTCTGTGTCGCAGGAGTTTCTCTACCACTGAAAACGAAAAATACGTTTTCCGGGGTATTGCTAGTAAGGTTAAAATTATTGTTTATATATTATATATATATTTTACGTAAAAAAATCCTAACGTATTTAAAACTTTAGTTTTCAAAATCGGGATCTAATTACGGAGGTACTATAGTCAGATATTTAATCATTTGAATAGTTTTGCGATGATTCCTATACTCTTTTGGTACCAAAGATATTTTATATTAAATTTTGAGTTCGATACAAATAGTGCGACCTTTGTAAATCAAAGGTCGCACTAACTATAACGCACGGTAAAATATTTTCATACTTTTATTGATAATTGTCATTGAGCATTATAATGTTGCAGATATCAGAAACTGCTCCAATGCTGGGAACTGGAGGAGGATCAACGACCAACATTTCGAGACTTAGCTCTCTACTTTCAACAAATTTCTTACGTCAAGGACAACATTACGTACATGGCGCTACCAACTACTTGATAGACTGAAAAAACAGCTGTAATTTCATAGTTATGGAAACATATTACAGGCGAAACAGTGTATGGAAAAGTTTGCCATTTCAAATATGTAGTGGTTTAGAATCTAAGGAATTTTCTAATGAATGCCTCTCTCGTTAACGATCCTAATGAAGAATATAACTGGTTTGTACAAATGAAAGTCTACGTCAAACAAAGTGATGTGGAGTGGCTGTTGAAACAAATCTCCTACGACAGCGATTTTCAAGAAATTATCAAATGTGCATAAACTCCTTTACTGCATTACTGCATCCATGCTAAATAAGTGAAGCGAAATAAGCGGGATCGGGTCATTCTCGACAACTCTACTACAAATTTGTATGTAGAGACATTGCATCCACCTATCTGTTCACTGCGTCCAATGTTGTCATACACTAATTTACTTCCAAAACTACAGATTGCGCTTTAAAAATGGTATAAATTTTTCCCAAAGTTTTACAAAACACATCAATATGCATTCCACTCTCGAAACACTATAATAAAATCAAAATTTCAAATAATTATTTTTAATTTATTTTTAAGAAACAATTATTGCGCCTTAAATCGCAGGTGGACTCCTGTTAACTGTAAAATGTTTATTTAAAATTTTGCTTGATAATAGGCGGTACACAAAATGTGTAACGTGATATGCAATAGGAAGTTTAAATGGAGAATTTTTTTCTGATCGTGAAGGAGGAGTTTTCAGGGGAAAGTTAGTAGAGTCACATAGGCAATCCGCTTCATATCTCTAGCGCCAGAGAAGGGCATCTTATTCTTAGTTTTATAGAAATGAGTTAGGGAAAAAGGAGTGCTTCTGTTAGAATTCTACTAGGACTAGCCAAACAGGCCCGTTTCAATGCTTTACAAAAAGTGTTTGGAGGCGATGGCTGCAATATTAGCAACACTTGTTGGCTTGGAAACAAAAATATTAACAAACGCATACGTTAGCAAGTGTTTGCTTGAATTTATATTCTAAGCGACCATGGTGTACATCATCATTTTGCATGCTCTTGCTTCTGCTCCGTGCAATATAAAACAATTTTTTCTGCATAAGAAACTCTCAAATGTTGTAGGAAACTCATACTTTTAAGGTTACACCACATTATTGAAGTGATTTTTGCCAGTGTAAAAGAAAAAAGTTGCACAGCCAACACCGTCTTGCTCCTTAAAGGACAAAAACAACAATAGAAGACACTACAATTTGCATCTACAAACAATTGCACACTTTGCACAACACACAGTTGGTAAGTGAAACCTAAACACAATAGCTAATCTCGCCCTGGAAAACCACCATTTATTTTGTCGAACTATCATATTGTTATGTTCTTCCGTCGAGTTGTTAGTTTAGCGCTTCATTACCAATGTGGGTTCAAATCCCACGAATGGTTTTTGCGCATACACTTTTTTTTTACCTTATTTGCGTTTCGGCATTGGGCAAAGCGCTCCACACGCTCCATCGTGTAGTTAGAGCATATCCACGCAACTCATGGGCTTATTGTCGGTTGTGGCATATTATATGAAATGCACTGTATAATTTTAAAGAATCCCGTCATTTTTTGGCAAATTTACAACTTAAGTTTGCACCGTTACACCGTATGTATGTACATACATACATACATACATACCGTTACACCGTGCATCGTGTTCCTCAAAGTATGCAACGTAGGATTTATTTAGAGTACAATGTATTCATGTATACTTGTAGTAGTATAGTACTATACTGGAGGTATGTCCAATTTAAGTTTGTCTGGTAAGCAAAATGGCGTACCATTTTGTTATGGTATGGCTTACTAGTATGCTATTTGGCTTGTAGCATTAGGCCTACTTTCTATTTTTGAAAATACATGTTAAATCTAGGGGTTGGTATTGTGGAGAATTGTGTAAGCTAATGACTCCCCAACCAACAACCACTCGATTACAAAATATTATGTCAAAGCTATTGGCATAATCACATCGTTAGCTCTAATGCTAATATTTTTCTAATCTAATCCAGCAGCTAAACATACCTCTTTTGCATAGCTTGAAGCTCTCGCGTCTTTGCGAATAAAAGGTTTAACGAAGTTTTATAAAATATTATAATTAAACTTAAAAATTAATTAACAGTAACTTAGTGATTGTTTCTTTTTTTTCAATAGCTCTATCTTCAAGAATGATGTGTTTCTCATCTAGAGTTTATTTAGTTGTAATTTGACAAGATAAAATTCACCTTATTTTACGCTTCGTAAGCATCAGAATATGGGCTCTTTAAAAATCAATTTGTTTTTTTACTAATTAATTACATGATTTACAAAAGCAATTTGTTGGTTTTGTGATGGTTTGTGCTTTTCGAAAGTTTCGATTCGGTTAGGTTAAGGTGTAGATTAGGCGTTGGTTACGTCTAGGTTAGAATAAGCGCACTTGTTTCTATTTGTTCTTAAACAAAACACTAAGAAATTAACCAATCGTTGACATTTTAAGATATAAGGGCAAAAACGCCTGCATAGGGACCCAGGCAAACCATAAAGTAAGGTCACCTCGAGACCACTGCGCTTCTCATAGAAATCAGCCTCGACCTTTTTTTTCGTTGATATCCCAAAAATCACCATAATGGATAATATCGGCTTAAATAATTTTTGTCTTCTACTAGTATTGCAGCAATTGAGCATGAATAAGGCCTTGATGATCATACTTCTAAGTATTTCCCTCAACTTGAAATCATCGGTATCCATTGGACCAAATGAGTTTTTTGACCGGGTATTCACAAGTTACAATACTAAGCGAAGAGATGTGTTCCAACTCACAAGAATGGAATGGGATACCAGCGAAACATCCGTTAAAGAGGTAAAAATTTTTTTGGAAATATTTCAATTTTAAAAATAAATATTTTGAACCTTTTTGAACTTTTTTTTACTGTAAATGTTTGAGCTCAGACTGGTGTTAAAATTTCCAAAAAAAAAAATCGGCGTAACTTTCCAATGGGCATAAAGTCACGCACGATTAATGTCAATTTACTGAAAAATATTCTGCTATTAGAAACTAATATAAACCATTTTCTAGGTTTTGGAAGCCATAGCAAGGGCAGAGAGTGAACCGAACTGGATTCCAGAGGCTGAGGATGACCATTAATTGCTAGTTATTCGTGTGCCTAAGGGCCTTAGCCCCTTAATAGGCACTCAGAAGGCTACTTGCCAAAAAAAGGAGGTGGAGCATCGAGACCCTTCACCAGAGCTCGTTAAATTGATCCGACACTTTTTTGGCAGCTACCATAAAGCTCATGTAGGCTAGAAATTTACGACATATAATTAACAGATAGTGCCATAATTTTATTATCTGTTTTTTCTACTATGTGCAGGAGATAGTCAATGGGGCACTTATCGATCAGGTAAAGGAAAATATTGAGAGAAGGAAGGCTAAAAACTGTGAAGAAGTGGCGATAGGATCGAAAACTTTGGGTGACTATTATTACGGCCGAAAGGTTGGAAGTGGTCAGGGAAGCGATGTATTCACAGGTAAATAACGATGTAAAAGTATAAGGTAGGTAAATGGGTGTGGACTCACCGGGATTCGAACCCGGGCAAAGCAAAATGTAACGTTGCTTGTGTTGCAAAAGGGTCAAGGCACTTTTGCCTTGTCATCCCCAATAAATATTTAAATTAAAAACGGGTTAGTGCGTGTCATAGCGCAGCTTAGTTGGCTGGTGACACAAAAAGTCACACTTCAACACTAGAGGTGGGCATTCTTTTTGTCTCAAATAAGTAGAATTTACAAAAACGGAATAGTAGAGTAAAATTGAACTAATATTTAAGTTTACTTTGGCACGTACAACAATTTATTATTTTAAGATTTTTAGGTTAGGTAGGGTATGTACGGCTACGAAACATTTTTACATGGTTTTACATGGTTTGCATGGTTTTTTACTTGTACAACTATACATGTTTAAACACAAGTACAAGCTGGACAAGTTGTCGACTGTACACGTTTAAAGAAACATTGTTGCTCAAAAGGCAAATTGTTGGGTTTCTCCTTGAGTAAGTTCATTTTTCATTATTTAAAACATTACAATTTTATTTTCAGGAGTACACAAGGAGACCGGTAACTTGGCCATCATCAAAAACGTAAGAGTTGAATAATATAAACTAAATTGTAAATCTGTCCTAAAAAATTTACTACTGCAATAAATAATAAAACGTTTATAACTGGGCAGTTTTTGTTATTGTTATAACTTGATTACTGATTTTAAAAAATTTCAAATTAAATTTTAAGTTTTTTTTTAAAGGAAAAGGAGACTAAAGAAGAGAGTCAAAAGAAGAAAAATGAAGCACTTCAAGCAAAGAGTTTGTCTGCTAGGCAGAACATCACTTACAAACCTGCCGAACCTGTCGTAAGGGAATTGGAAAAAATACCTATCTACAAGGAGTTCAATGTTTACGGCATCATTGGTTCACATGGTAAGTTCCTATCTAAAACCCTTACAAGCCCGCCCTAGAACTTTAGAAGTTGAACTAAACTAAATTATAACTGAAATACTCATTTACTCAATACTCATACTACTCAAATTACTTACACGAATTGGGTTTCCGGATTGATAAAAATCCAATCAAGCCCGTCCAAGGACCATGAGTACATCAGGGTCAAATTTTTATGTGACCTTATTTTCATTTATTTTACACATTTTTTTTTATTATTATTATCTGAATTTAATTATAATTAACTTACGCTGTTTAGCTAATTCTATCATTGATTGATACATGTTCTACTTAAATTCTCGTATTCATGTTGATCTGATAAAAATAAATCAAATCAAATAGAAACGACTTATTTATTGAACTTGGCACAAATTTCAAAGTGTCCCTCAACCATGCAATCCAACGTCCTTTAAGTGAGTATTTGTGGTATTCGGAACAAACCAATAAGATACCATTTGGTAACTTTTATTATTGCTCAACCATTTAACGTCCACTTGCTAAAGAGCTAATTGATTAATTGCAAAAGCTGATTGATTGATTGATTGATAAGTGTTAAATTAGCATGTGACCTATTTGTTAGATGGATTTGGAGCAGCGTATCAGTTTGGGATTGTTGAAAACTATGGCGTAATTGTTGGAGAAATGCTTGGAGACAATGTGGAATCTATTTTCAACCGTCGTGGCGGCAAATGGACAAGAAAATCAATACTTTTCTTTATCCTTGACGTTGTAAGTAAAGCGAAACTTCTGCGGTGTAAATTGTTGTGTACAGCATGAAATGACCAATAACAATCTGACAATTTAGTCAATTGAGTCAAACGCAGCAATTGGTTTTGACAATTGCATTTTGAGCAATGTATAATGTCCAACTGAAAATTTTGCTTTAGTTGAAACAACTGGAATATTTCCACGGAAAAAATTGGCTCCATCGTGATCTCAAGCAAGGAAATTTCCTTCTCCCAAGAAAAGATACCTGGAGAACATCAGGCCTGTTTAACCTAATTGATTTTGATAACAGCAGCAGAATTTCGAGTCAACGGAAATCGAGTTGAAATTACAGATGAGGTTGTCGGCACAAAACCTTACATGAGCGTTGACGTTATTACTTTACAAAGTAAGACAAACAACATTAGGTAAAAATCTTAGTATCGTTGGATGTTGTAGATATTTATCAAGACAATTTTTCTAGACAATTTTTTTCAAATACTCATGTATACGCTAATCAAGAATTTGACTTTTCTAGGCAGACATATCACACGAATAAGTTATGAACTGTTAAAATATCAAAGTCTTGACATTTTTTGAGAAATATTTTGCCAATTAATTATTAATTAATCAATTATTGATTGTTAAACTATATTTGACACAATTCTTATTATACAGAGAGCAAACGGAGAAGGTGGATGTGGAACCTCTGGGATACATGGGAATGGAATTTCACCGAGGTAGCTTCCCATGGCACAGGGATTTGATGGGTCCTTTCCAAAAAGTTGGATTAATGAATGATGTTGAAAAACGAGCGGAATTATTAAAAGAGGCATGTTTTGAGTTCCCAGGTATGTTAATTAAAAAGCGTGTTTTTGTAATGTAAGTGCGGCTTTATCGGGAAAATTACTCTCGTCATGAAATCCTAATGTTAAAAGTAATCATTTCACAATCAGTGACAGCCTGAATCTGAGAAAGTTTTTGAATATCTATATTTTATTCTTAGTTTGTTTCTATTTTAAATTGATAAAACTAGCTAAGCAAGCCCGCCCTGGAACAGGAAATAATTAGTTGCCGCACAATTTTCCAAACAATTGCTAATTCTTAATGACATTTGTAAATAGTCTTCGTTTTTATATAATTTGCTTATATATTTTAGAACTGATACAATTTATCGAACTTGTAATGAGCGGTGCACCGGCAAAAGGTGATGAATATGACTACGACCTTCTGAAGACGGTTTTACATGCTCCGTTTGACAATGGAACTTATGAATATGACTACGATTTTGAATGGTATCAAGATGTAAGTTCCCAAGTTACTTTTGTAGCCTATAAGTTAAATATGTGGCATTTGGTTTCAATTATAAAGACAACACTCTAAGACGCTACTATAGTAAAAGTCAGTTTTTTGTGAGGCATTTTTGCATCGAGTACTTTTGCCAACTTTTCAAATTCCTCAATGTTGCCAATAGCTGAAGACGTCTAGCTTAAACGTTCCAACCCAAATACTTTTAGATGTTAGGTCTTTTTTTTCAACAGTACTATTTTTCAAATGAAAAATAGTACAAAAAAAATAGCCAAACAAGCCAGATTTTTCACCCAAAAGATAATAAAGGCCACTTTTATTCTTCTAAGGCATCAAACAACCTGACAGTGTGCTTCAATTTTTCTTATTCGGCAAAACATTTTGCAACGGCTACCGACTATACTATGACCCAACCTAACTTAATCTTAACAATTAAAACAAGTTTTTGAAAACATCTATTATAGGCTTTGTCGCATCCGAGCAGCCTACATATCACTGTAGCGTATAAGAATATTCTTGGAGAACAAAACGAGCCACGAGATATTGCTGTTATCAGAGTTGCCAAGTTCGACAGCCTTCTTCTACGTGAAATGAATCGTGACCGACCTGGGAACAAGTTTATTGTTGAAGATAACGTAATAATCATAAACGTAGTTCTTCTGTTTATCTCGATAGTTAGGCATAGCCATTTACAAACATATCGCGTCCAACTACCGGGCATACCCGATGTACCAAACAATTCCTGCCGAAAGCGGATCAAAGTCAGAAGTGCGGTCTAGAGTTAGAAAGCTTCCAATTCGGTCGCCAACCACAATTTGCAATCACGCCGAATTACAAAATAT
>VYYI01001300.1:0-20561 GCA_021029175.1 Bilobella aurantiaca
AGAGGGCGTTGTTGTCGGAGGAATCGATACCGGAGTTCGATACACCCATGAAGCACTTATCAACAACTTCCGTCGAGACTACGGTTGGTTTGACCCAGCGACTCGTACTCCCCTCCCAACTGATGACAACGGCCATGGAACTGTAGGTTGATTATTAAGTAAGCTTTTGCTACAAACCCATATGCAAACTGGGTTCCACATTAACCTACAAAAATGATTTTTTTAATGTTTAACTTGTATTTTTTATACACACTATACTTAGTATGAAATCTTGCTTTATGTGCAAGCAATTGACAGCGTATTGAAATTCTTATATTGTATCGTTAGCACACGATGGGAACAATAGCTGGATCACACAATATTGGTGTTGCTCCAGGAGCCCAATGGATCGCTTGCCGAGGATGTGCTTCCTTCTCATGCAGCATCTCAGATCTTATTGCTTGTGGTCAATTTATGCAATGCCCAACTCTGGCTGACGGAACAAAACCAGACTGCTCCATGGCACCCAAAATTGTGTCCAACTCTTGGGGCGGTGGGGACCTTATGTTTTCCGCTGTAGTCGAAGCTTGGCATTCATCTGGCATTGTACCAGTCTTCGCCAACGGAAACAGGTACCCCTGGAGCCCAGTGTGCGGCAGTGTTGGCTCACCAGCCGATTTCCCCTTGTCCATTGGTGTTGGAAATACGGAAGAGGATGATTCCCTCGCAGTCTCCAGCGCACAAGGACCAAGCGAGGTAGGCAGCATCAAACCAGATGTATCTGCTCCAGGAACAAATGTCATTTCTGCTTGGATTGACTCCGATGATGCTTACTACAGAGCAACTGGTAAGTAGTATATAAAGAGTTATATAGACTTGTTGTCATACTTTTTCATTTCGACAAGATTTTTAAGAATTTGTAAGAAAAAATATGCGCTGATGTTTTAAGTCCAGCTAATTGTAAGTAATAATATAAATAATGATGTCGTATCAGGAACCAGCATGGCTTGCCCCCATGTCGCTGGTGTTGCTGCGCTCTTGGTGAGCTACAAAGAAGATTTGGACGTAGAAGAGATTCGCAGATATTTGACCCATGGAAACGAACAAGACGGTCTTTTTTCACCAGGAAACAACTGTGGCGGGGTCAGTGACAGCATTTACCCTAACAACGCTTTTGGACATGGTCGAATTTCCGCATTCAACTCCTTAAAAAAGTTGGGTGCAGATTTCCCGTAAAAATCTGCTCAACCTTCAGCGATGATTCAGCGATCTAGTCTGTTTTCCTACAACTGACAATTTAGAGCTTACAGAATTGAATAACATGTTCTGGTCATTTTTAAAAATTAAAAATTTGCATGATCCAAAGTATGATTGCCACTGGAAACTCTTCCTTCTGCTGCCTATGTTATTGTTCGGCATAGTTTGAAAAGTACAAAATACGCCACTTATAATCTTTTACTCTGTTAGAAGCATGAACATTCTGAGGCATATTGAAATTCAAACAAAACTCAAATACATTTAGCGGTTATAATTATGGTATTGGAAATGAGTACCAAGCTACGCATCTGCTAATGTTTGGTTCCAATCTAAGTTAGTGAGTCATGTCTGTTTTCGTAATTATTATTGCTGTAAATCCGGGACAATTTAGAGTGTCCTAATACTATAATTTAATTAAAGTAACAATTTAGTGTCCTCTATAATGTTTCGTTATGATGACGGTAGAATTTAACAGTTATATTTTACACCAGGTAACATTACCGGTTAAGTCAGCATCTAGTTCAGATGCAGATATCATTCAGGATTATATCAGAACAAAAGCACATATCCGACCAAATGAATAATTCTTGAGTGCATTAAAATAATTTGATAGGAGTTGGAATTAAGATTTTTAATGCCGCATAATTATAAATAAACAATTATATAAACAGTTGCGTCTGCTTATTGAATTAAATTTTACAGATGAAAATAACTATCCCTGTATCTATTGAATATTACTTAAAAGAAATTTGACGCAAAATGCCAGCTGTAATATATAATATAATATTAGTAATATATTTTAAAGTGTAAAACAGTTCCCCTTTTTGAGGTGCCTACGCTATATTACACTAGTTTTTTTGACAATTACTTAGAAATGCTGACGTATACAGTAATTTGTTACCGTTTTTCATGGTTTGATTAGAAAGTAAATTAAGTGGTGTGCATTTCTTACAATGCAAACCAGGTGGATTCTTAAACGCATTAACGAGCGAACAAGAATTTTCACAAGCTTAGCTTCATCTTTATTTTGTCGCAAAGGATACCGCCTGAGTGCATTGATTACTTTGCTCGACAGTTGATTTACTTCGCCAAATTTAATATGGGTGAGTAATGTGTATGGCGTTGTTACAATTCCTACCGCGAGGAATACTCCAAACCTGGATATTGAGAAAACACGGTGAAAGCGCACTATCATGAAGCTGTTTAGAACGGTGATTGCTATTCTTTAAGTCATTGACGCAAAGAAGGACCCAGGGAGTAACAAAACACTGAAGGAGCTGCTGCAGAATTTGTATGTTTCTGTGTATTTTAACAATTGTGGAAGCCGATCTTATTTGATTTTTTGTGTATAAGCTGCTTGTTTTGGCGATGCAGTTTATAAGTTAAAACTTTTTGTACTAATCATGTATTGACGATGCATGCCTAAAATTAAGGTTGTTGTAAAATTGTTGAGTTTAACTTTAGTTCACCCACCCTAGCTTTAGGTCTGTTTAAATTGTAGAGTTGTGTAAGTTTTTCTGGTTGCATTTACGTATAAAAGTTGTATAGTAAAAAGTTACCCATTACAAGTTTGGTTAAGATAGTTACTTCGACAGTTGGGATATTGCCAGTTGGGATACCGTCCGTTGGGATATAGCCAGTTGGGTTATAGCTAGTTGGGTTACCGTCAGTTGAGATATAGCCAGTTGGGTTATATCTAGTTGGGTTATAGCTAGTTGGGATATCGCCGGTTGGGTTATAGCTAGTTGGGTACCGCCAGTTGGGATATCGCCAGTTGGTTTACCGCCCAATAGGATACGGCCACCATGGGCTTCTCCAACGAATAGTTAATAGTAGTTAAGTTTATTCATTCCTTTGTAGTTTGTATGAGTTTCTTTGTTAGAAATAAGTTTTCAACAAGGGTATAAATAGCAGTGTTAGAATTATTCTCAGTCAGTCGTGAAATAAACTTGGAAGTGACAACATCTCCTTATTGTTCAAGCTTTAGTGCTACTGGTCTTTGATTTTAAGTTCAATAAGAGTTTTTGTTACAATAACGTTTCACGATTCATTCAGTTACATTTCTTCATCGGGATACCGTTTCTCGTGGTTCTTCTACTTTGCCTTGCAACCAAAGTAGTTTCTCACGTAGTCTTCATACATCGACTGGACGTTCCATCCAATTGCTCTACCAACTTTAAGCTTTCGAAATTTCAAATTATGTGCTTTTTTGATTTAGTTCAAGGACTTACTTGATTTCCATCAGTATGAATACTATGATGAAAATACAAGGGACGCCACAGGAGGCAAAAAACAGGGCACTTGAGCACATAGCTGATTGCAAAAATACAGTGAAAATTGTGGTCGCTATAACGAATATGATTTTTGGCATGAATGAGTTTAGTACGTTTGTGATGAGGGTCTTCTGGAAAGTAGAGTACAAAAGCTGGAACTAACCACGGTGCCAGAATCATAATGGCACACGCTGCGATCAAGACGAGTTCAACTTCCGTTTGCCAGGGCGGGGATTTGCCTCTTTTTTACAAATATTTTACTGCAAGCAATATTAACAGTTTGCATTATAGCCAAAAGTATTTTGGACTTCAAAAAATTTTTTATACGGCCCGTTGCCGGGGGGTTAGCAGCCCCCAGCAACTTGGACAGCGTCGGTATCGAGTCCCGGTCGGAGAACAGTAAAAAAATTGTAGTGTGATAGTGGAAGCCTGGAAAGTTGCGGAAGTGGAGCTTGAACATGGCAACTTGGTGGTCAACCCCACGTTCATTTCCCAGCAGAAACTCCATTTGTTTCACGCATCAGAACTTCCCAGTCAACTCAACAGACCTAGACCACGCTCCCCCACTCACTAGCACACGCAAGAATGTTGGCCAGGCCTTAGACGAAACAAAAATTATGATAGTTTTGATGGTCTCAGAGCCTTCCTTTACCCGGAAATGACTTTTTTTTACTTCAAAACCACAAAAAGTGTAATAATACCACAGATATCCTATGGTGCAATATTTAGACCCAAAATTCTATTTTCGTCCTAATAATTTTAATAATTCTCTAATTAATGTTATCTATCCTATGTTCTTATTTCCACGGTTTATTATTAATACGAATAGTTCAAAATTACTTGCAACATTCTATTTTGCACACAACCTAGTTTACCGACTTTTTTCCTGTTTTCCTTGCCGAACCCGTCATTTGTATCTAAATAAGAAATATTAATAAAACTTCCCATTAGTTTTTTATTTATCTTTCAAGGATGCAAAAATCTGTTTGGATACAGACAAATAGTGGACAGAGAGTCATTCTTCATTTTCACTGTTGAAGTTAGAAATACTTAGAGTATATACTGAAGGACCCAAAAGCAACTCAAATGTTTGAATAATGCAATTACGAGTGATTCACTAACCCATGTGTTATATTATCGAAATGTATGACATAATTATGTAACCAAAGACTATTTCCAATAACGTCATGAAATTTGTGATAAGTCAAAATAATTTCTTGCTAACTCCAGGGAATTAAAGTCGGAAAGCCCAAAATTATCTCTGTGCATATTATGACATATTTGACCTCAGACAGTCCCAGGAGAGACGTCAAAATTAGAAATTTTTTTTTTTTTTTATCCATTTAACAATTTGACACAGTATATATTTTTAGACTTTTCGCGCATTTTCAAAAAGTGAACATATCTGTGTTTTGCCTGGACTGAAGGCAGCACCTTATTATGAAAGGCTAAATTTGATTGCACTTTTTTTTTAATCAGAAGAATTGATTAGTTGTAATGTAACACATTCTGTTTGTTTGTTGTTACACAAATGACCAGTTTTTCTTGCTTCCGTGTACTCAATTTTGATGTTTTAAGTGTATCCGTTGCTTGATAAAAAACGTTATGTTACATATACAAAATGATATTGATAATCGTGGATTTTCCATTTCCAAAATTTAAAATTTGAGCCGGAGACAACAACCTAACGACTTAAACCAAAAACAGAACCAACTACATATATGCATCGACTATGCAAAATTGATTCCAATAATGTATTAAACCTATAAGTTAATTTAACTTAATTTAATACAGCATCATTTAATACAACTTTAGAAATTATCATGTCACATTTTTAAAGAAATGCAGTCTTACTGAAATGCGTATTAAGAGTAAAAAAAAAGGTTTTTAATTGGAAATCTGTACTACCCCTTCGCTTGATGTGCTATTCGTTAATGAGCCACTTGTCGTGTATTACCACAAACTTTTTTTTGCTCTCTATTTAGGTTCTTGTGTCTATTATCATAAATTTCTATTTTATACTATTTCCGTTCAATAATTGAAATTAGCGAGGCTGATTGAATGCTTTCCCTTGAAAACCCCGTAACTCCAAAAATCAACAAACGACAATTTTCCCTGAGATACGTTTTAATTTTTGTAAAAATTCTAAATCTCGGAATCGAAGAAATTTCGGTCCTGCAGAATTGTAAATTCTGAAATATTGGGTTTGGTCTTAATTTTGTTAGAATCCTCTGTAGATTCAAGTATTAACACATTCCAGGAAGGTCAATTCCCCTTTCCTGAAAAAATGGTAATGAATTTTGGTACTAAGAAGTATATTGTAGTGCAGTGTAGCCCATATATTTCTGTTACCGGGTTTTACTGGTTTTACTTAATGATAAATATTAAATTCGTCGGACAATTAATTCAAATTAGTGAAGACGACTCGGTTCCGGCAGATGTTCTGCTTTTGTCCTGCGTTGATGCAAGTGGAAACGGAATTTCTAAATGCGAAATTACTACAGCCAATTTGGATGGAGAACCAAATCGAAAAGTAGAGTTGTTCTATTGACCTTTGCGAAGAACAAAATAATTTAAAAAATTGGAAAAATTTTACTATCACGATCTAATTCATAAAATTAAGCCAATTTTTAGTACATTTTTGGGACCATTTTGAACAACTTTTTTAAATATATTTTTTCCGAAAATGAGAGTTTAAATTTTGAGAAATTTTTGAAAATTTTAATTTTACATGCTAAATGCATAGGAAATTTTTCCGTTATTATTATTATTATTATTACAATTTTGAAAATTTTATGTTACCTAAACCTAATCTTAAACGTAACTTATACATAATCATAAAAACAATGTAAGCTGAGATTAGATTTTTTTTAAATTCCTGTACATTTGGCATGGGAAATTGGAATTAAAAAAACAATCTCAAATTGTCATTTTCATTTCCGGAAAAAATTCTATTAGAATAAGTTGCTTGAAATGGTCCCAAAAGTGTAGGTAAAGGATCGTTATTTGACATTCCCGCAGTGCGGATGGTCAACATGAATGGAGAGGGTAGGGATGTGGTAAAGATTAGGACTCATTAGCATAGATGTTCTTATCTATGCAAATGAGGGCAGTCTTCTCAATTGTGACAAAGACTGTTGGGTAACCTATCGGGAAGTTTCCATATTCTCTGTCGGAGTATGCCTAATCACGGAGATACGGGCATGCACAAGGTCAGAGGCAAGGCAATTCCTGTTAGAGGAAAACCAACAAGACTTTTTTGTGGCTGATCGGGGGATTTGAACCCCCGTTCTCACGCTGGCTAGTGGAAAGAGATACCCTACACCACTAGGCCAATACGCCAATTTTCTAAATTACTTATGAAAAAACTGAAACTAACAAGCCCGTTTTAGGACACCAGGAGTTTTGTGTCATTATGATTGTCTTGGAACTACTCACACTCCATATTTTTAGATTCCATATAGAATACCATATATATTTCCAAAATGCGCAACTGCTGCCGACCTTGCTTCAGTTCTCAACAGCCAAGAATATTCTATCGAGTATGATCAACCAAATACTGACCTTTACAAGTTAAATGGCCTCCTCAATAATAATGGCAAAAAATCCAGTGGAGTTAACATGGATAATATTTTACTTCGTGGAACAACACTTAAAAATTGCTCTCATATTTTTGGGAGTATCATTTACACAGGAAAAGAAAACAAGATTGTCACTGAACTCAACAAAAGTAAAAAACAATAAGTTTTCAGTGGTTTAAACGTAAGTGGTTCCTTGGCTACTTGGTAATTACCTGTTTGCTACATAAGATAATGTGATAAAGGTCAACACATTGTCTTCAAGTTCAAAATAGCTCATGTTAGTGAAAAAAAATTCTATATTCCTAATGCAATATATCTCTGTCAAAACCAGGGCCACTAATCACCTCGTTTATCTCATGTTTGGCCTTCTCTTTATCCTTTGCTCTATTGCTACCGGATTATATTTTTGGAACGAAAATTCTACTTGGATTAGTGAGTTGATTATTGATTTTGACAAAATTTTGAAATATTTATATTTTCGAGATGCTAGAAACCTAATATATTGTTGTCAGTTAATGAGTATTAAGATTATGCTGTAGGCAGTGCTTGGTACCTACCTAGTGACACAGATTCTGATCTCTGGCAAGGAATTATTACTTTTCTTCTATTTCTGATCCTGATGAGCTACATGATTCCAATATCTCTGTCAGTTACAATTGGTACAACGATATACTTAATATAATTCTAATAGAGCAGAAATCATATCATTTACAACCCATGTTGGACATTTTAAAAATTCAAAGGTTTGGATGCAGTAAGTTTTTTGGTTGGGATAACGACATGCGATCTGAGAAGAGAGGTGTTCGGGCCATTTGCAACACTTCCGATCTAAATGAGGAATTGGGACAAATAAACTACCTTTTAACTGACAAAACGGGGACGCTAACAGAGAATAATTTAAAATTTACCGCTGCCTCTATCGATGGGCAAAAGTTAAACAAAAAGTGTATTTTCAAAGACAAATCGAAAGAAACTATTGAATTCCTGGAAGCCATAGCACTTTGCCACACAGAAAATGCTGTAGTACATGAAAATGCAATTGAGTACCACGGCGCTAGCCCTGATGAAGAAATATTAGTATCCACGGCACATGATCTTGGCGTAAGCTTTGTCGGTGAATCCGAAGATGAAGAACTTATAATTTACTCCGTTAGAAAAAGTTCCAAATTCAAGCGACACTTTCGTACTGGAATTTGATTCAGGTTTGAAAGTTTTGCTATTAGTATATATAAAACGCAGTGGTGGTTGGCGGTGGTTGGTGGTGAGTCGTCATTCAAATTCATAAACCAACTCTTTTTTTCTGTTGGGCCCCTTCTGTTTTATAACAAGAGAAGAGTGCCTCGGGTTCAATGATGAGGAATGCTCATATGAACGCGAAGAACGTCGCTGGTTTGACTCCTGTCGCTTGAATTTTTTTTTTTACTTTTTTTCCATTTTTAAAAATAATTTTTATAGCTGTACTTCAAGTCTTAAGTCTCAAATTGTTATTCAAGTTAGTCAATCCTGATATACAAAAAACTAAGATTAGTTTAATCAGGTTTAATTTTGTAATTTTTTTAAATCATGGCTTAAATGTAAATGGTGTTATGAAACACTGTAGCTAACTACATTAACTCCAAATAACATTAAATTAATTCCTAATTTGTCAATTGTAATTAATTGCCAACAACTATTTGCTATTGTAAATGCACAACCTTTCACGTTGATTCTGCGATTCTTAAGTACACTGAAGCTAACTAAAAAACTTAAAAACAATTGATTTTAGTTAATTGTGATTACCAATTCACGTTTTAAATTTTGTTTTATTGGTTATGAGGGTTTAATTAAGTTCTTATAAAAGTGACAATAGTTTTAAATTCTTAGATTAAAGGTACTCCCGTCTCAGGATAGGTATATTCTCTCCTCTATTTAATAATAGACATATTAATGGTACATACTAAAACTGAAAGTGAAAGCAAAAGGAAAATATTTCACATGAGAAAAACAGACTATAAAAATATCATACTTTGCAGGGTTCTTGTTTATCTATTACTATTAAAATTTTGTTACAAATCCAGCAGTGTTATTACGTATAATTGATTTTGTTACCAAAAGAATATTAAACAATTAAGGTGTGTTGCAGATAGAAAGGCAATGTCTGTGATTATTGAAACCGAAGATGGTCGTGTATACGTAATTTCCAAAGGCGCTGAATCCAGTCTATTGCCAAAGTGTGAAAAAAATTCCAGTAAAGAACTCATTAGAAAAACAGTGGAGCATGTTACAGAGTTCGCTGAAGTAAGTCTCACTGAATAATTGACTTGTGCAATTAAGATTTTTGCTTTGCACGATACAATTTCTCTCAGAATTTTATATTCGTATTACTAGAAAGGACATCGAACGTTAGTAATTGCTAAAAAGGAAATTAGCAAACATCATTTGGAAGAAATTTACGTCGAAATGGAGCTTGTTTGCCGAGCTCCTGAAAAACTGCAACCCTACTATTCTCAATTAGAGTCAGATTTGACAATCCTGGGTGTCACGGCCGTTGAGGATGAGCTACAAAAAGATGTTGAAGAAACATTGGAAATGCTTAAAAAAGCTGGGATTCGAATCTGGATGATCACTGGCGATAAATTGGAAACTGCTCTGAATATAGGGCGGGCTTGTGGTCTTGTTCCCAACACCTCTACGTTGTGTAAATTGGCTGATATCCATGCTATTATACATTTAAATGAGAAGTTGGAATGGATCCAGTAAGTAGCAAATATAGGGCGTGCTTGTGGTCTTGTTCCCAACACCTCTACGTTGTGTAAATTGGCTGATATCCATGCTATTATACATTTAAATGAGAAGTTGGAATGGATCCAGTAAGTAGCATTTGCATGCATTTCATAGTATATTATTTAATTTGCTTAAGTGGACAGGAACGAAATGAATGGTGTTGGCGACTGTACACTTGTAATTGATGGGTCAACCTTTGCACTTGCATTTCAAAACAACCCAACTCAAATGGCAGAAAATTGTAAGAGTGCATCTCAAGTAATCTTTTGTCGCATGGCACCACTTCAAAAGGCTCAGGTAAGTAAAAAGTAAAATTCTAGCATGTATTGCTGCTGCATTTTTTTCTGAAAACTACGGCGCATCAAACAATTGTCTGCAAATATCGACTGCTACATTCAAATATAGATACGTCAAAGGAAACTGAAATAAATTATAATTGTTTAGGTAGTTAAGCTTATCCAATCTAGTGCTGAAGGGTTCCGCGTGTGTGCTGTAGGGGATGGTGGCAATGATGTGGCAATGATTCAGGAAGCCCATATTGGCATTGGTAAGTATGGGAATTTTAATCAACAAGTATGTTGAATATAATCTCTACTTGTTAAAAGTAGAAATAATGATTTTGTACTCCACAATAATAGTACATTTCAATTCTTGGAGTAGCGTATTGGGACTATTTGTATATGCAACAGGTATTATTGGTCGCGAGGGAACGCAGGCTGTCCGCGCTTCTGACTTTTCTGTACCAAACTTTAAATCACTACAGAAGGCAATTTTGGTGCATGGCTACTGGTATTACTACCGTGTAGCAGTCATGGTCTCCTACTTTTTCTACCGTGGCCTTCTTTTTGTACTGCCGCAACTCTTCTACGGGATAGTTTCCGGTTTCTCCGGCCAGGTACAGTTCTAGTCTTCATAGAAATAATGCTACATAAATCTCTATAATATATCTGGAAAATGGCTTGCATTTTTTAGTACAAGTTTGCCAAATAATTTCTAACATTGCTTATACTACACATTGTTTTTTTTATGGCAGACTGTATATCATTCATCTTACATGATGTGCTACAGCTTAGTATTTTCTGCTTTACCAATCCCCATTCATGGCTTGACAGAACAACCTAAATCACGTGAGCAACTTCTGGAGAATCCAGCGTTATACAGAGACAATGCTGGAAATGCTCTGTTGAGTTGGAAGAAAGGCGGAGCTTGGTGGACTTGCACGCTCATTTGGCACACATTCCTGATCTGCGTGTTGCCGCCTTTGGTGTGGCCCTCGCAGTTTGCTCTTATGGACTGGGGCATGATGAGTCATTTTATCGCGGGAATTATGGTGGCTGTAACAAATAATAAAGGTATGATGAGTTTACATATAATTGAACTTAACAGATCAAAGCACAGGTATTTGGTAACAAATATCTTCCAAAAATTCATTTCACCGTACGTACAAGCTTTTAAATTATGAATTTTTTTTAAAATTGTAAGTTCCGGAGGGCATTTTGTTTGTGAAATGTAATAAAAGCAGCAAAATCAGAATTAACAATAATTAAAAAGCACACTAGTTGTTCTTTAGGCTTTTAATACTTTTTTTTAAAACTAACTTTTCATCTTCAAAATCAAAACATAATATCGTCGCTATGAGAAATTAAAAGCAAATAGCACATAGAAATTCACATGTAAAATCCAAATGCAAATAGAATATGAAATCTAGTAACAATTAAAATACAGCTTCTGAACTTTGCAAACGTATTATTTGCTCAGAGCTTGCTGCGGCTTACACGCCATTTTTTGAAATGTTAGCAGGTGGTGACGGATACTGTACATTTTAATTGGTTTACATTATTCGGACAAGTCTTTTCTTACGGCTCAATGTTGGTCTTCTACTCCTTAAGTTCGGAATTACTCAAGAGGTGAGTAATAGCTGCAAAACAGCACACAACAGTGTTAAATAAATTTATCCTTTGAATATCCCTATCACAAAGGAGATACGTTTTGCTTTCTCGTTAGTGTTGGTGGCGGGGAACTGAAATATGTCTACTTTGCATTATTATCAAGAGTCGATTTTTGGTGCACCGTAATCCTGATCTGCGTCCTTTCTTCTCTACCCGATCTTGTATATGGCGGCATTAGACGTCTCGGAATTATTGTAATTGTATTTTTTAGAAATAGACGTATCACATAATTTGGAATGACATTTGTATTTATTTACAGCAAGCTTCCAAGCTGACGGGAACCACTAAACCAATATTTGCCAAGTTGTTTGTTTAAACAAAATAAACTGAACTTCCAAATAGTATTTACCATTTAAAGATTCCTCGTTGAGCCGTAGTAATTAAAGTTGAGCAATGGACGTTTCACAGCTCAACTTACCTTAAGAAAATGTGAAGTGGATTCATTTTTACTTCAAATCGTGTTTGATACTTAGCAGAGACTTTCTCCTTTATTCTTGAACGTTTCAAATGTACAAGATTTGATTTTAGAAAAATGGTTTATTTAAATAAATTATTGCTCATACCCTCTATTTGAAATTGTACTCCAGGGCAAATGATAAATTCAGAAGAGAAAGTTCAAAAACGGGATCGTCCAAGTAAACATTCATTTCTAATCTATTTAATCTAAAATCTAAATTTCTACTTTGAAGGTTAAATAAAGGAAGTTCACAAAAACACAAGCAGGATTTAATTTCCTGGCTCAATGATGGTTGCTTCATAGTGAGCCTTCAGCTGTTATTTAATTCGTATTTTATGCGACAACTAATCCTACAGAAACCGCACTGAAACAAACCAGAAATGGCATCAACCAGAATCCCAAAGGTTTCAATTGAGGCTCTGCCGCTCCGTAAACAAAATAGAATGCTGATTTGTTTTTATAATTAAAAAAATTGTTCCGCTAAACATATTTATGCCATATTAGTTCTATAGTTTAAAATATAAAACGGTTTATTTATTTTGACTACTACTTTTAGAAATGCTGAGATATTTAGTCATTTTGTTACCGTTTTTAATGATTTTATTAGTAAGTAAATTTATTATTATTATACGGGTAATTCAAAATTACGTGAAACGTCCTATTTTTCAAACATCCTAGTCCACCGATAGTATTTTTGTTTCAATTGTGAACCCCGTCTTTGGTATTTAAATAAAAAATTTTGATGAAAGTTTTCTCTGCCCATACTTTCCAATTAATTTTAATAATTTAGCCACAAGTTTTCTTTGAACAGAGGTAAAAATTAGTTTGGATACAATCAAATATAGTGGAGAGAGAGTCACTTCATACTGACTACTGAAGTTAGAAATGTAAAGTAAATTGAATGCTTAAATTATGCAATTATGTGTATACTAATACCAGACGTGTTTATTATAAAAAATATATGACATATATATACCCAAAAACTATTTCAAACTACATCAATAAAGTTTTGATAACTCAAAAATCTTTTCTTGCTAATTTAAGGGAATTGAAGTAGGAAAAAACAAAATTAATCTCTATAAAGACCTAGGAGAGACGTCAAAATTAAAGAGAAATCAAATTATCAAATTAAAAATCATTTGTCATGGTATGTATTTTGAGTACGTTCGCGGATGGCATCTTCAAAAAAGAGAACATAAAAAAGGAAGGCTAAATTTTCTTTCACTTTATTAATTAATGTAAAATGAAATTTTCTGAAACAAATTATGACAAATTTCTCGGTTTTTTTAAAATAAGTTACCACCTTGTTTCCAGGTACTAAATTCGACATTTTTAAGTATGTTCATTGTATTGCCTGATCAAAAATTTGGTTATGTTCTATATCCAAATTACTATTGATAATAGTAAATTTCCAATTTTCAAATTTTCAAGTTTTGTGTCGGAGAGAACTACCTCCTACCTCACCCAAAATAACTACTCATATAAAAACATTCGATAAAAGTTTATAACTGACCATGTCACATTTTTAATGAAATGCATTTAACTGGAATAAGTATATCTATAAGGAAATATTAAGAATAACCAATAAATAAGTTTATTAATTGGGTATTTGTAATACCACTACTATTGATGTATTTTTAGCTAATGAGCTGCTTGCCATCAGGAACTTTTTTTTGCTCCAAATAAGGTTCTTTTGTGCTTTTTTCATAAATTGCTATTTTATTAAATTTCCGTTCAATAATTAAATTGGACAATGGGAATACTTATTGTCACCAAATTAGTCAAAAATTCTAGCAGTTTCGCTAAATTTCTTATCTAATATAATTGTACTTCCTTTTAAAATTAAAATAGCAGGATTGGTGTAATTAACAAATGACGCGGGTAAAATGCTAAGTTATTTCTATGTAACTTGATTACAGTCAAGTGCACGGAGAACCCAATTTTATTCGTGATTAGTTGATGATTGTTTAATGCTTAGGATTAACTATGTCCAAATAATTATGCGGACTTGAGTGCACGGGTTTTTTTGTAGTTGCACTCAAAAAGTCACAAAAATTAGATCATTGCATTTGGATTTTCCATACTCCGTGCAAAAAATTTCCAAATTCCGAATCATGCCCGAATATTGAATGGTAGTTGGCCACGTAGAGCTAGGACTGCTCTTATCAATTTATTAGCAATTAGTGTGAAACTGATCAACGACTGCAGTTACTATATAAATGACGGCTTTTCTTCCAGAAAATCACTCATCCAACAGTTTCTGTCCAATTTCCACTACTTGAAGGAAAATGAAGGTAGCCGTAGCATTCTTACTCCTAGTTGCAGGAGCGACAGCATCCTCAAAAATCGAGGCGCAGCTCTCCAGCTCGCTCGAGAAATCAGGCTCTGCTAATGTTTTCGTATCTTTCAATGTTGGAACTTCCAGCGCTTTGAAAACGCTGCAAGGAAAGACCTTTGCCAGCCGAGCTGAAAGACTCAATGGCGTCAATGCTCTCCTCAAATCCAATGCCAAGGCAACGCAAGCTGGCGTGCTTGCCTTTCTCCAAAAGGCCAACGTAGAAGGTGTTCAAAAGCTTCTGGATTACCAACCAAATCTACATCAAGAATGCCACACCTACAATTGTCAAGGCTCTGTCTGCCTTTGCCGAAGTCTCAGAAATCTCTGAAGAGAAATTCGCCACTATCGATATGCCAACCAACTCGTCTCCAGTCGAACAGAAAAACGACGAGCTGACCTGGGGTCTTGTCAAAATTCAAGCCCCTGAGGTCTGGGACTTGGAAAACGGAAACACTGGAGAGGGCGTTGTTGTCGGAGGAATCGATACCGGAGTTCGATACACCCATGAAGCACTTATCAACAACTTCCGTCGAGACTACGGTTGGTTCGACCCAGCGACTCGCACTCCTCTCCCAACTGACGACAACGGCCATGGAACTGTAAGTTGCTTATTAAGCTTGTACTACAAATTCATATGCAGACTGGGTTAGGTATTTACCTATGAAATTTTTTTTTAAATGTTCAACTTGTGATTTTACAAACACTATATTTAGTATAAATATAGCCTTATGTGCAATAAATTGACATAGAGTATTGAAACTCTTATATTGTATTGTTAGCACACGATGGGAACAATCGCTGGATCACACAATATTGGTGTTGCTCCAGGAGCACAGTGGATCGCTTGTCGTGGATGTGCTTCAAACTCATGCAGCAATTCAGATCTTATTGCCTGCGGCCAATTTATGCAATGCCCAACTCTGGCTGACGGAACGGAACCAGACTGCTCCAAGGCACCCAAAATTGTGTCCAACTCTTGGGGAAGCGGCGGTGGCAACCCTATGTTTTCCGCTGTAGTCGAAGCTTGGCATGCATCCGGCATTGTACCAGTCTTCGCCAACGGAAACAGGTTCCCCTGGAGCCCTGTCTGCGGTGGTGTTGGCTCACCAGCCGATTACCCCTTGTCCATTGGTGTTGGAAATACGGAAGAGGATGACTCCCTTGCAGACTCCAGCCAACAAGGACCAACGGAGACAGGCAGTATCAAACCAGATGTATCTGCTCCAGGAACTAATGTCATTTCTGCTTGGATCGACTCCGATGATTCTTACTTCCCAGCAACCGGTAAGTATTATAATATATAAAGTTATATATATATATATATATATATATCTGTTGGCATACTTAGTTCATTTCAAGACAATATCTTCATAATTTTTAAGAATAAGTATAAACTGATTTTTAAAGTCCAGCTGAATGTAAATGTAGTCATGTCTTATATAATGATGTCGTATCAGGAACTAGCATGGCTTGCCCCCATGTCGCTGGTGTTGCTGCGCTCTTGGTGAGCTACAAAGAAGATTTGGACGTAGAAGAGATGCGTGGTTACTTGACCCATGGAAACGAGCAAGACGGTCTTTTGTCCCCAGGAAACAACTGCGGCGGTGTCAGCGAGAGCATTTTCCCTAACAACGCTTTCGGACATGGCCGAATTTCCGCACTCAACTCCTTCAACAAGTTGGCTGCAGATTTCCCATAAAAATCTGCTCAACCTTCCACGATCATACCTGATCTAGTCTGTTTTCCTACAATTTACAATTTAGAGCTTACAGAAGTAAACAACATGTTCTCGTCATTTTAAAAAATAAAAAAATTGGATGATCTAAAGCTTAATTGCCACTGGAAACTCTTCCTTATGCTTCCTATGTTTCTGTTCGGAATAGTTTCAAGAATCACAAATAGGCCACTTATAATCTTTTTCTCTGTTGAAAATATGAACTTATTGAAATTAAAAAGAAAGTCAGAAAACACATTGAAATATTAGCAGTTATACTTATGATATTAGTAATGAGTACGTAGCTACACATCAGGCTATGCCAATGTTTGGTTCCAATTGAAATAGTCATGTCTCATGTGTATAAACTGAGTTCTATTTTGTAAGTTCCTGTATTTATTATTGCTGTAAATACGGAAAAATTTAGACTATAATAAATACTATAATACTAATACTAATACTATAATTAAATTAAAGTAACAATTTAGTGTGCTCTATAATGTGGCTTTTGAGACGGTAACAATAACACTTATATTTTACAGCTGGTAACACTAAATGTGAGACTGCAACTACTTCAGATATGGCAATACTTGCCTAATTCAGGACGTATATTTGTCACGAAGCAACAGAAACAAATATTTTACCCAATGAGTAATTTTTGAGTGAATTCAAATAATTTGATAGGATTTGGATTTTAAGGGATTTAAACCTGTATAGTTATAAAAAAATTATATAAATAGTTGCGTCTGCTTATTGAGTTAAATTTAACAGATAAATAAAACTATTTCTATATCTTTTGAATATGTCTTTTGTAATAAATTTAAGGCAAAATACCGCTTTTTTGTTGTATTTAACGCATGATTTTTTTAACGTTTATGTATTCTAGAGATTTAGAGAAATCGCTTTGTAAGTATGAGGAACTTCGTCGTGTATGTCAGTACCTTTCCCACAATGCGAATTGTGTATGGTTTGCGATAGTAGCCAAATGACCCCAGGTAAATTCTTAAAGGCATTAAAGAGCGAACCAGCATTTTCACAAGCTTTGCTTCGACTTTATTTTGTTGCAAAGCATGCCGCCCGAGTGCATTGATTACTTTGCTCGACAGTTGATTTACTTCGCCAAATTTAATATGTTTGAGTAAAGTGTATGACGTTGTTACAATTCCTACCGCTAGGAATACTCCAAACCTTGATATTGAAAAAACACGGTGATAGCGCACTATCATGAAGCTGTTTAGAACAGTGAGTGCTATCATTAAGTCATTGACGCACAAAAGTACCCAGGGAGTAATAAAACACTGAAGAAGCTGCTGCAGAATTTGTATGTTTCTGTGTATTTTAACAATTGTGAAAGCCGATCTTATTCGATTTTTTGTGTATAAGCTGCTTGTCTTGGCGATGCTGTTTATAAGTTAAAACTTTTTTGTACTAATTATGTGGCTTCTGAAATTAGTTCACGGACTTACTTGATTTCCTTCAGTATAAATACTATGATGTAGATACAAGTGACCGCACAGGAGGCAATAAAAAGAGCACTTGAGCACATAGCTGATTGCAAATATACAGAGAAAATTGTGGTCACTATGACGAATATGATTTTTGGCATAAATGGGTTTAGTAAGTTTGTTATGAATATTGGGTCTTCTGGAAAGTAGAGGACAAAAGCTGGAACTAGCCACGGTGCCACAATCATAATGGCACACGCTGCGATCAAGACGAGTTCAACTTCCGATTGCCAGGGCGGGCAATTGCCGCTTTTGTACAAATATTTACCTGCAAGCAATAGTAAAAGTTTGCATTATAGTCAAAAGCATTTGAAACTCCAAAAAAAAGTTTTTATAAGGCCCGTAGCCGGGAGGTTATTAGCCTTCTCCTAACTGGGACAGTGCCGGTGTCGAGTCCCAGTCGGAGCACAGTAAAAAATTTGCAGTGTGACAGTGTTGAGTGGAAGCCTGGAAAGTTAAGGACGCGAAAGGTTGAACATGGCACCTTGGTGGTCAACCCCACATTCATTTTCCGGCAGAAATTCGTTTCACGCATCAGAACTTACCAGTCAACTCACAGGCCGATACCACCCTCCATCACTCACTAGCAGAAGCAAGCATGTTGACCAGGACACAGGCGAATGTCAAACAGATCAAAACATTTTCTTTGTTAACTTTGAAAAAACTTTGAGCTAAAGTTGTATAATGACATTTATTTTAATCTAAAATTTGACTAAATATTTGAAAAAATAAGATTAGAAAAAAAATTATTCTAATTAACGATCAACAGAATAACCCTTTGTTTCAGCAGAATATACTTTTCCCCAGCAGTTGAATTATCAATCAAAATTTAATACTTAAGTAAAACAAAAATAATATAAAAACAATTGGCCAAAAAGGTATTTGGTTTAATTCTTTTAGAAACATTATTCGTTCTCTGGCAGCTGGCAAACCGCACATTAGGTTTTGATTGATTTACCTCCAAATTTTTGAAAGTATACAAGTACTTTATTGAGGATAAGTATATAGGACTCCTTGTTCATTAGAATCATAATTTGCACCATACAACCCAGGAAACCTTCAAGGAGGTATGCCGCATGCAGAATATGTTGGTCCGCTCCATATGACCTTGAGGATAAGCTTGCGACTACTACAAAACCGATCAAATACGTTTGATGAGTAAATATAACTAAAACACAAAAATACCAGCGGATGGTATGAATTAGCGAATATGGAATGAATTTTTGCTTCTTGTTGTTCCATTTAGAAGATGACGATCCAAAAAATTTGGCGTAATGACTCGCCGCATCGAAGACCATTAAAATCCTTTCTGTTATTAGCATCATCCTTCTAGGCAACAGTTAAAGTAGAAATCAGAACAAATATTTCAAAATGAAAATTAAATACATTAAAAAATGGTTTCGCTGGCTAACTACCTGAATGATACTGCTAGAAATAATCCTTTAATTATTATTATTCTGATTATTCTTAGTTATTGGAAGTAAGTATTCACCCGCCCATACCAGTCAATGCTTTCAATAGATGACTTTAATTTCTTCCCAGTAAACGCTTGTTTTCGAACCTTTCACTTATAGTAATGAGTAAAAGTTTACTATTATTGGTTTTCGAGTTAAATTATGCAAATTTTTTCTTAGATTAATTGAAGTGTTCTGAACATAAATGTGAAAGAAAATTGCTTCGGACTCGTCAAAAAAAAGGTATGAATTTTTTATTTTTTTTGCCAAAAAAAAATTACAAAAAATCTAATTCTTTGACTTTTTTTTCAAAAACAGCGGGCCAAGTATCCACCCAAAAATCCCTTCTGTATATTAGCGTAAGGTCCACTGGCTTTTGCATGGTGCCTGAAAACAGTTAGGTTGGGTCATTTGAGGTCATTTCGTTCCTTTAGTTGTAGGTTTAGGTTAGGTTTAAGGTTAGGGCTAACTTTTTAACCCTCCTATGTACCCTCCGCAGTATTGCCACGTTGCATATAGCAAATGACTAATAGTGAAGGAAACACTATAAAACAATCCTGTTAATCGTTGGTTCTGCGACAAGTTTGTTACGTTGCTCCTGCCGCCGGAGGCATGTAGGGTGAGGTATATTTAATGTTCCCGACGAGCGAAGCGAGGAGGTGCTATATCCCACCCTTTATAGGATTTTGTGGGAGGGTACATGAAAGGGTACAGTACAATGTGCAACAGTCATTTCCTATATGCATTGGGGCAACACTGCGGAGGGTACGTCTTCCACCTCTGCCTTACTTCAGCCCATTTTTGTACTTTTTTTTGACAAGCCATTTTCAGCAATCTTCTTTCACATTTATGTTCAGAACACTTCAATTAACCTAGACAAAAATTTGCGTAATTTAACTCTAAAACCAATCATAGTAAACTTTTTCCATAGTAATGAATTCATTCAACTTGAAATGTTTGTGGATGGAGAATTTTTTTTTAATAAAATGTTTGTATAAACATATGGTGATCCTGCCAGTGCACCGTGTCTAGAAAACAAACAGTGATATTAAATATAAATATATTTTTTGGTTGATGTTTTGGTATGCGGTATGTCGTTTTATCCAATTTTTCCTTAAAGCAGTGACTTTTCACGTAAAAATATTACTAATAAACCGTGGTAAAACGGTACAACCAAGTAGTGCCAATAGGAATGGTAGAAGAATTATAATCAATATTAGAATAATTAAATAATTTTATTAAGATATTTTTTTTTATTTTCTAATGTGGTCATTTTGAGGTCAAAGATTTA
>VYYI01001301.1:0-20552 GCA_021029175.1 Bilobella aurantiaca
ACTCAAAGTGGGAGGAAAAAAGGGGTTTTTTCTCATATCGGTTTAACCCAGAGATTTTGGGGTAAACAGGGCCTCCTACACCCTACTGTGGAGGCAGAAGTTGCTGGAGCAAATATCAAAGGTATCACCAATACTCATAGCGACACGACGACATGACCTATAAAACCTGCGCTCATACAACGTTGGATTGTAATATCTATAATTGTAGGCAGAGAAAGTGTCTTCCGACTCCTTACAAATGTTGACACATTGCTGAACAATAAAGGCACTTATTATGGTTATTCCAATGTCACAAATACCGAACGCCAAATATGTTACAAAATTTTGGTTTCCACGCATGAGAGTAAAAGTTAAACAAATGGAGAGTGTTACAACGCCATAATATGCAACTTGACTTACGTATTTGTACCAGTCATTGACAATAATAATGAAAAAAATTTGAACTTTTCTTAAGCGACAACGAAGCTCTTGCCGCTGAAGCTCACCACAAGATTTTACCTGTTCATTTAGTATACTGAGCCAGATGGCAGTAAATGACATAACAATTAACAAATTCATAATACTAAATCCACTCCAAAAAGCATTTGTATTTACAACAAAACATGACAAGACCATGGGAGTCAAAAGTGCAGGAATGTCATGTCTAAGTACAAATTTATAAAATTGAAATATTATATTAACTACACTGAATTCAATTAGAAATGAAACTGTACAAAAGATTGGAATATTGATGTATAAGGCAATGAACACCCAATTTGCAAACTGAATTTGCATTTTGTTCACTCCTTTGTTCCCGATAGTTGTGCCAGGTATCGGCCTATCTGAAATAAAATTTAGTTAAGATGGTAAAGATTATTAATTAGACTTTAACCAAGAAATGATCAATTCCTGTTTTATTGAGAACTGGTTTTGCATTTTACAACAACAGAAGATTTCGTAAAATGTTGACGCAACAACAAATTTTTACTAAAAACGGAAAAATTATGCAATTTTTACCAAACCATTAAAGTTGTTAAGTAAACCATTCTAAACAAGAATCTTCAAAAAAATTAATCTGGAAAGAAACAATTCAATTTTTTTGGAATTTTTTGGAATTTTTAAGTTCTTAAGCCTAAAGCTACAGTGTCTTCAAATAAAAACTGTACACCCAAATTTGTTGCCAAGTCAGAATTTGAAAAATTCGCAAACTATGAAGGCATCAACTATACAAACAAAAAATTTTAACTGCAAAATTATTTTGAACCAATTGCAAATTTTAAACTTAAAACACAAAATAGAATCTAGGCTAAATTTTCCCGCCATGGTTTCAAAATAAATAACTTGTTTGGATTTCGGGGGAGCAGTTTTTATTTGAAGCCACTGTATATATAACCTAACCCTAAACCAAACTCAAAGTATGAAATTAGTTTGAACTGGAAACAAAAAGTATCAAAATTTCCCACCAATTGTATATGGAGAACTCAAAATTTCGAAAAATTTTAATATTTTTGTATTCATTTTCAGAACAAAATTCTTTCATATTTGAACTCAGCCTAATTCAAGTAGTCTACAAAACAAATTTCATAAATATTCGAATTTTACCGTTCTACGGCATACACAAACAGATCAGAGGCTGGCATTTCCTTCATGGGGAAAACCAATAGCAAAGGCTTTTTTTTTGCGGCAAGTAAGAGATTTGAACCCACGTTTACATGCTGTCTAGTTGAGAGCGATAGCCGCTCTAACCACTGTACCGATATATATGCAATAATTATTTTTGGTTCTAATACAAAGCAAAACGAATCAACTTACATATATGGCTGTTGATTTCAAAAAGGTTGTTATATAGATGTATGATAAATGGGTTGGAGTGACTGACTAAACGCTCGACACAAACTCCGTGTAATAGTACAATAAAAATGCCCAAACTTAACGCAGAATGTGTAGCATCACTCCTCATTGTAACCGTTTGATAGGCAAAAAGTGCAGTAGCGATGTATTCAAGAGCAAGAATAAAATGATTTATATATTTTATAGGTTGAGAGTGCTCAATAAATTGTATTTCTCTAGTATTACCAATGCAAACGAGAGTATAAGGACAAACTTTTAAATATGTTCCGATACTTAAGAATTGAGCAAGAATGTCGTAAATGCTTTCGTCAAACATAGTGTAACTTTTGTTTAACACAAGTTAACTAGATTGAAAATAATTGTAATAATAATAATGTAATAATAATTGTTGCTTGAAATGGATACTTTGTGAGGTTCACTCTTCCGCTAATGTTTGCTCTGTAAATATTCACAACTACCTTTTATACTAAAAAATAATGCCTACTTTAAAACTACTTTTATCAAATTAAGAAATTATATTTATTCAACAAATCCAGAACAAACTGAAGAGAAACTTACTTTAAAAGGGCTTTGGAGAACATTCTGGAAAATGAGAGGATATAATGTTCGCCTATTTGATGTGTGATTAATTAAATATAGTTTTTTAGTAATAACTTAAATATTCTACTGCTATTTCCAATGTTGCCAGAAATGAGCAAATTGTTGCCTAACCTAAATCAAATATTTAGTGAGAAGTTCTTTTCTGCCCTTTTTCCGCCTTTTTCAACTTCTTTCGTCGAACCACGAAATACCTTAATATTTTCAACGTCGAATACCTTCATTTCTAAATTATAATCAATCAATTGAAAAACTGGGTTTATGGCACTCAACATGATTATGTTGCCACTTTCTATTTTGTTTTTAAAATTTGGGCAATGGCCCATATTATGTTTACTCTACACTACCATTTTTTTTTAAATAAATTGTTCTTAAACTTACTTATTCTATTATACTTGTAACTATTATAGTATTAAATCTACAGGGTTGGCGGTGTTGGCCTAGTGGTTGGAGGTCTGTCTCTCTCCACTAGCCAGCGTGAGAATGGGGGTTCAAATCCCCCGATCAGCCACAAAAAAGTCTTTGTCATTGGTTTTCCAATTAAAGGAATTACCTTGCCTCTGACCTTGTGTATGCCCGTATCTTCGTGATTTGATTAGGCATGCACAGACAGAGGATATAGAAATGAGCCGATAGGTTTCCCAAGGGTCTTGAGGTAATCCTAAAGACAAACCTCATTTGCATAGAGTCAGCTGCGGTTATCAGGCGAAACCTACGGCGATACCTCACGTCAGCTTGGTGTCCTCCCTTTGTGGACTAGGCCCGTAAAACAGCGAAATGTTACGGATAGTCTGTTGTGCCTGCTTGATGACAACATCTATGCTAGTGAGTCCTTATCCTTACCACATCCCTACCCTTCCTTTCATGTTGACCATCCGCTTTGCGGGAATGTCAAATAACGACCCTTTACCTTACCCTTTAGTATTAAATCTAAAACTCTAAAACATCTGAATGGAATCTTCGTGTGTCACAAAATGTTGTCACAGTAGTAGAGTGTAGGAGCAGCTGTTCACACAAAATCTCCGTGTTAAACCAGCCTCCTCCTTTACCCTCTTTTTCACATGTAAATTTTGAAGGCAAAGTGACATTTCATTCCTTCTGCTTGAAAACGTTGCAAGAAATTTTCCAATTGCTGCAAGTGCTTTTGGAAGGTTTTACTGTAGAAGATGACGTCATCTATATAGGATAATACGGTTTTGGGTTTGAGTGCTGCCAATACTAGATCCATAAGTTGACTAAAATGACCGGAAGCTCCTGCTATGCCCATAGGAAGTACCTTGTATTGGTATAGGCCAACTGGAGTTGCGAAAGCTGTTCTCACTTTGTCCTTTTCGTCAATTTTTAGTTGCCATAATCCTGACTTTAAATCCATAACATAACATAATTCTATGTTTTCTGTATACTTGCGGGTTGCTGGTAATTACATAGTTCATTTGTGGTCGAATAGGGTTAATTGAAATTGGGATTCGGGCTCTGGATCGTGCTGGTATCGTGGTCTGCCTTCTTATTCTGACCTCAATAAGTGACATGTCTCGAAAATTATCTTCCTTGCCTGGTTTAATAATTGAAGTGCTCTGAACATTGTGGTACTTCCAAAAGTCAATTCTGGGGTTTGATGAGAGTGACGGCTGCTCCAGAGTCTGCCAATGCTAATACTTGATTGTTTCCAATTAGAATAGGGATCATGATGGTGGCACCTTCCAGGGGGTTGTGTAGGTTTCCAGAAAAAATTGATAAGTGAGGAGTTTCGGTCTTAGGTTTTCCAATTTCGGTTAAATTTGGTGGGTCCATTTTTGGTGAGTCTGTTTGAGTACAAATTAATTTTGTTGCTGGCCGGGACCCTATTCCCGCCCTTGGGAGTTTTCCTGTTCAATTGTTAGGTAGTTGGTGTTCATCCTGTTCTGAAACTGCTGGTTAATTCCTGCTAGATGGTATCTGTCGTTGTAGTGTGTTTGTGTACGTTGGTTATACGCCTGGTAACCACGGTCACCTCGGTAATCACGGCTGTTGTAACGTCCTCGAAATCTTCCACGCATGCCTCCACGATCTCTCAACCGAGAGCGGCATTCAGCAGAAATATGATCTCGTTTTCCGCAATAGTAACAGTTTATGTTTGAATTATCTACTCTGTTGCTGCTTCTGTCCAAATATTGTTGTCCACGTCCTCCATAGTTGTCGCTTTGCAATCGATTGTTGTAGTTGAAGGTTCCCTGACGTTGTTGTCCTCGATTGCTTGTAATTAGTCCAAGATTTGTAACTTGTATCTTCAATTCCTTCAGTGTTGACGTGATGTTTTTCAAGGGGTCGACCTTGGTCGCAGTTAGCACAGCTTGAGTTTGGGCTTTCTTGTTCTCTGCGTCGATCTCTTTCATGCCGAGTCTTTCGTATTCCGAAAGCATAGTAACCAAATCTGTATATTTTTTCGGTGTCCCTCTGTACTATATGTAACGTCTAACTGGTAGGATGAGCTGTTTTGCAATTGCTTCCACGGTCTCGTTCTCGGTGTATTTTTTCCAATTGCTTCCGAAAGAATACCTCATGCGCACAGCAAATGTAAGTGATGTTTCGTTAGGGTCTTGTGTGTGTAAGTGGATGTCCGTCAATTTTAAATCTTTAACTTCTGTGTCTGTAGTGCAATGCTTCAAAAAACTCTACCGTTTCGCTCTCGACATTCTCCTTGTAGATGGCAAACAATCGATCTGCCACCTCACTCTAAAATGAATTAATGATCTTACGCTTTTTCTTAATGTTCGAAAGTCCAAGATTTTCAGCCCATGCTCCGAACTTCTCGATATGACGCTGAATACGTTTTTTAAAAAGCTTTTCTTTAAGAATTGGACGGTTGTCCTGAAAAAACTATTGTTGGTACTGCTGTCGCCATGATTGCTTCTACACCTGGTTATGGTTCTGCTGGTGTCTGTGAAATTGGCTCATTTTCTTCTGGTTCCTCGTCTACGTCGGAACGTTCACCGCATCCAATGTCTACGCTATGTGTGTCGCTGTGATGTCCGTCGTCGAGTTTGTTATCTTCTAGATCCCGGAATGTATCTTCAAAAACGTCGTCGCCAAAATCAGTGGGTTCTTTGATGTTGTCTTCTGGTATTGGCTCCGGTTGTGAACTCGTCGATTCCTGTTTAATGCTTGTGGATTTTGTATTTGACCTTGTTCTGGTACTGGCGCTGTCTGCTCGTTTTCTATTCTGATCCAACCTTGAATATTCTGGCTTGATTCCTAATCTGCTTTTTGATACTCGTTCCAACTTGTTTTCATCTGGTAGACTAGTACTTAATTTTTGATTTTTTGAGTTCATTACCAGAATAAAATGCGTTTAGGTGTCTGAAGAATAAGGTGTCACTAGATCAGCAGCTTCACCATGAGAGAAAAATGTCGCCACGGGATGGTGACATTGAACAAATACGGGTTTCGGCACCACTTGTCAAATAGATGTTTCTGCGCCTGGTTCCAATGTCTAACTCTATTTATTCATTGAATGTGTGGTGCTTATATATTGTTGCTTAGGCCTAATTAGTCTAATCTAATGCCGTCTGCCGCATGTGACAACTCACCACTACCACACCACCTACCCAAGTTAGGACAATGGTTATAACCCCTGCACTTTGGGCCGTGGGTAAAAATATTTATAATTAGATAATTATAATTAACATTTAAAAATAATTAACTTTTGGAAATTGAGTTTCACGTGTGGATGGAGGCTCTTACGTCATGAAGGTTCTAATGATAGAATTGACCATAAAGGAGTAAAAAAGGATTCCAAATTAGTTAGTTGATTAATAATTATAGTAAACATTAGTAAACATAGTATTGACCGTGGTTATGAACTCTCCAATTTACAGCCTTTGCTAACAAGAAAAAAATTACATCGGAACAATTAGTAATCAACTGTGATTATTAATTAACAAAATTTACTTTTGAGAATTACCTTTTCCATATAATCGGAGGCTTTTAAGTATGCCGAAAGTATACGACATTCAAATAGCTTGAATAGAATTTACAAGTAGGTAGTTGTGAAGTTATCAATTTAAAAGTTATCAATAGCTCGGTGTCATTGATATACTTGTATTTGAGCTGCGTTATAAATTACCCCTATAATAATACTTATAAAAACGATTCTAAATTTGGTTATTTTTGAATACCTATCCGGTAACAAAAATTAGTGCTTCAAGATTTTGTTTTGACTAGTGATACGATCAAAACGATTTTTAACCGAAGTGTCATATGATTACCTATTACTATTATAAAATAATCACTGGCTTCATCTGCCCCAAACTTAACTGCCCAGGGGTGCCCACTAGTTCACCTCTTATCTTTCATCCCCTAAAAATCAATTACTTATCCCCTCATCCCCTCAAAATCAATTACTTATCCCCTCATCTCCTCAAAATCAATTACTTATCCCCTCATCCCCTAAAATCAATTTCTTATCCCCTCATCCCCTCAAAATCAATTACTTATCCCCTCATCCCCTCAAAATCAATTACTTATCCCCTCATCTCCTCAAACTCAATTACTTATCCCCTCATCCCCTCAAAATCAATTACTTATCCCCTCATCTCCTCAATATCAATTACTTATCTCCTCATTTCCTAAAAATCAATTACTTATCCCCTCATCCCCTCAAAATCAATTACTTATCCCCTCATCCCCTAACAATCTACTAGTTTAACATTTACCCCCTAATCCCCTCAAAAACCTACATTTTGTCCCTCTATTCCTTCACAATTTTTTAAGCATATTTCCACGAATTAAAAAATTTTATACTCTTTTGATAGCAAGAAATTAGAAACATTAAATTGAAAGATGTGCTCAATTTAATAAATTGTTTTGAAAATAAGTCGACTTACATCCAATATTTGCACGAGTGTGAAATAATATTTACCGCCACTCAATATCCTATTTATCGCCACAAAAAGTACTATTTTCTGCCAAATAAGAATAACACAAATTAGGTCATTTAGGAAAGATTTCTAATATTTGCTAAATGCGTATATCTGTTGCAATATCCCAGAAAAAGACAAGACTTTCGTTGGATGGGAGCATTTTTATTTAAAACTCTTTGTCTCCTGCCGTAGTATGGAGCTTATGGCTCTTGTAAAGTACAAGTATAAAACGAACTCCTTCGCTCAATGTAATGTCTAAATGCAAATTAAATGGTTTTACAAAAACCATTACGCCTCTACTATACTTCATTTAACCCAACTCAGTAGATATTAAAAGTAACCTTATAAAAACAGGAGTACCATTAAATGACCCAAGCAACTAAATTTCTACCACTGAATTTTCAATTTCAAGATTTTTCTGATTGAACACGTTAAATCGAGACAAATTGAAAACTCAGCGGAGAAAGTTAGTTGCATGTCAAATTTAGGTCGGGCTTGTTTAGATGTGCTTTAGATATTAGTCCCATTATGCGCTTTTAGATTCAAATTTTAAAACATAAGTTTTAGCAATTGTTAATTGTAATTAACTAATTGGTAATTGTGTTTCAGCTATTTTATTAAGTTGTGTCAACTACTTTATGGTTTCGTTCTGTCTGTCCGTCCGTGCGTCTGTCCGAGTAGTTCTATTATCTCATGAATCACTGAACATTTCATTTAAATAATAACTGATTAAACCGATTAAGGTTGTTAGTAATTATGGTAAGATAAGGTTCTTGATTGTCAAGAAAACTAGGGATAACTACAATATAGTTTGTTAGTAAATACATTTAACGCACCTGGATATAATTACGGTGTTAGCGGTATGTCAATGGCTAATGTGGTTTATAATAAGCTAACCTAACTACGGTTAACTCTGGAGGCCTAAATCTAACTATCTACTCTGTATCTGCCACATCAGTCACCAAGTTATCATCAATATACTCTAAGGTTAGGTTAAGGGTTAAAGGTCAAGGGTTACAGGCTTGGTTTTAATGCAACTTAACGAAACGTGAGTAGTAGGCTGATAGAAGTGTTGAGTATAACGTCTGCGTAGGTGTGGAGGCAGAAGTTGCGGGAACATATATCAAAGGCATCACCAATCCTAATAGCGACACAATGATCTATAAAACCTTCGCTTATACAACGTTGGATTGTAATATCTATAATTGTAGGCAGAAAAATTGCCATCCGACTCCTTACAAATGTTGACCCATTGCTGAGTAATAAAGTCACTTATTATGGTTACTCCAATGTCCTAAACCTAACCTCGGGCGTTAGGTGACCTTGACACGATCCTGACCTCCAAAGGTCCAAGGAGGCGGTACACCTTTCCAGTTAGATACAAAATTGTTATTTAGCCGAGACCCAATTCGACTTTTCAATTTAAATCTCTCTCTTGAATCAAATTGCCGTAATGTCACTTCCGCCTCTCTACTCACTTTAAAGTCACTTCGGTATGATTACTCGGATTTTTTCCGCCCCGAAGGCAACATTAAAAGATTTCAAGCTAATGTCATTTTTTGAGATGACGATGTTGAAAAATTTCTTAAGCCTCGCCCCAGCCCTTTTGCACTTAGGTCAAATAAACTTAATATAAAGAGAATGCAAGGAGTCATTCAACGAATCGAGCACTCCGATTGGGCACGTACAAATTACGGGCGATTGTAAAGACACCGTAAATTTGCAACTACATGTTCCTCAGTCAATCCGACTCCACACCGTACACTTACGCGGCAAATCGCAGCCAAGACATTCTCCATTACTTTTACCCAATAAGTCTGTAGTAGATCTCCAATGATTTAGTATTATGAACCGGTGCAAACAATATACAATGTGCAATTTCCCTGAACAAAGATCTCGTTGTACAACTTGTAATGAAATAATTGAAATATGGATTTATTTTTATGGAGGAACAGATTGGTTTGCTAAGTTTAATTTTGTTTTCAAAATTAGCACGTCTTGCCTACTCTTTTTAAGCACAATTTGAATTAGATTTGTATGGAGGCATAAAAAAAATTGGTAGTTTTGACCACTGCGCTAGCTAGGACCCCATGCCTTCGCTTGTTTACTTTTCCATTTGTAATAGTATACTAATATAGTATAATAATAGTATATAAGATTTTGCGTTGTTCAAATGCTTCAAACAAAATTTAAAACTTTAAAATTTTAAACTCGGAGGATTTATGGAGCTATGTGATTTTGTAGTAGTTTTTCAGACTTTAGTAAAAAGTATTATAAACCAATGATCATAAGAAATAATTTCACCTTTCGAAGGACTAATCACTAAAAATATTTCAATATAACTGACCGTGATGTTTAATCCTCGTAAGCTTTTA
Source organism: Bilobella aurantiaca (assembly GCA_021029175.1). NCBI lineage: Eukaryota > Metazoa > Arthropoda > Collembola > Poduromorpha > Neanuridae > Bilobella > Bilobella aurantiaca. Next base: position 9,701 of record VYYI01001301.1, read on the forward strand.
AAATATTTAATTTTTTTTAAAGTGGACCTATAAATCACCTACTGCTTAATTTCTGGTCCTGTATCTAGTCCAGGTGATTTCGGCTATTCTGCTAATTTATCAAAATTATAATACTTCCTAGCGTGCCATTACGCTAATGAAGATTCCACTTAAATGTGAATAGCAAGAAAATATTCTTTTAACAATCATTACTCGAAAGTTGTTAAAAATTAAATTTTATCTTCAAAGAAAATCTACATTAAATCGTCTACAAATCAATGACGACAAAAAGAGTTGATTGTATCAAAAAATCCAAATAACTTTGATTAGAAATGTCTATTAGCCTCTTCAAAAGTGAAAAGAAAAGTTTAGAAAACATGTATATGTGCTCTATATCAAATAAAATTTATCATCATCATAAGGGTGACCAAAATATGGTCTTTTTGCGCATGCTCGTCTGGCTATTCTCAATCATATTTAGTGAGCTCCAACTTACCAACCATAAAGTGATTAAGGTAATTTTTACTAATTTATGGTCTGATGGACGCTTGTTTTGGGTAGTGGAAAACGCCAACTACTAACTAAACTCGAACAGAGCATGTAAAGTATAATTGGTCAACATGTAATGAAGGATAGAGATATGGTTGGGAAAGAATCATTAGCATAAATATTGGCATCAAGACAACTTGAAACTGGTTCTGTATTAGAAAGCCTAATCATTTATCACCATTAGCATTCTTTTTAGTGTTACTAAAATGAGCAGCATACTGTCAAGTAATTTACATTGGCATGAAGAAAACCACGTTTCGATAATCATGACTACAGCTTACCAAGCTTGTTTTTGTAGGAAAATAAAGTAGAGAGAATCCTACAGAAGCCATGTAAGCTTTACTTAAGCTTTACTCAAAAGCTATTTATCAAAACCTGTTATTTGCTATCAAGCCTCTGTAGGATTTTCCCTACTAATTTTAGAAAAAAAAGCTTGTTTTTTTATGTTATAGATTCATTACCCAAACTATTTTTCACTCCGTATTGAAAACATTCCTCATAAAAAAAATTTTAATAAAAGCGATTGCGGAGGGCTGCTGAGTTAATTTGTTTATTAATTAATAATAATTATTGTTTAAACTTAACCTAAACTTAACTTTTATCATTAAACGGTAAGTAAAAAAAAGGAGGAAAGATCTATTGAGTCGAAGGGAACAATGGTTTGGACCAGTATATCATAAACAGAAACAATTTTTCCATGAATTACCACCATATTCATAACGCAGGGTTTGCCAAACCGTTCTAGCAGCCACAGTCTCCCAGATACTGCTTCTGTCGGCCAAGCTGCGGTATTTCTATTTAAAATAGTGTTTGTTTGTTGATTTATTTAATGCACGTCAATTTCAGCAATGATTTACATAATATTAAGGAACTCACCAAAGTGGTACTACACCTAAACAAACAAATGGTAAATTAAGTTTTTGTATCTGGATTCAAGTAAATTAATATTTGTAAAATTAAGATAACTTATTTGATATCCCCTATGTCAACTTATATGTTAACTCCTGACTAGTGTTAGTCATTATTACTCAATAAGTACATGATAGCTATCTTAAGAAAAAGGAAATTTTAATCCTATGCAAAATCTACGTTTCAATGGTAAAACCTCTAATTTCAAACTTGACTAGCTGCGTGTGCTTTAGAACTTCCACCTTTACTTCTTTACATGTTCACATGTAGATATACACATATAAATACATGTGAAGTGATTCAGCCTATAACGCTGACTTTCACCGTCCTATATTGTGCTCTCAACTACTCACAAATAAAATTATAGTAGTTAAGTTAATTTCTTAATTATTTTCCACTAAATTAAGGTATCCTCAACCTATTTTCGGCGAAAAATAAAACTTACATTTTCAAACTTTCACTAACCCGCTGCTTCTCCCGTTTCATACACATTCAGGTCCTCCCAAGGGCTCCCTCACCTCCAATCATTGCCTAAAGTGTCCCTTAAAAGTCAACAAGTAAATTTTCAACATTTAATAAGTATTTGTTAAGGGTTAATTCGTGTTCAAAAGGTTTTTGTTGTTAGTAAAGGCCCTCAATTTTCTGAGTTTACGTAAACCACTAAAGCGTTTTTATTCATTATGTGTTTAAAAAAATAAGTTCTTCGTCAACAAGTAGTAAATAGAAAGTATGAAAACACTTTACCTAACTTATGCTGAATCTTACATACAAGTCTCCTCGAAATAGAAAAAAAAATTGTTTTGAAAAAAGTAGAATTATGATTACCCACCCCTATCAAAAATGTCCCCTATTCACCTGATCCACTAAATGCCTAACACACCTAATGTTAAGATCCTAATTGATTTACCTTGATACGACAAATTTGGATTTCCAATGAGCCATTTAAATATATGTAGAATCACTACAAGTCTTTTAGTAATATAAGTCTGTAGTAGATCTCCAATGATTTAGTATTATGAACCGAAAACGGTGCAAACAATCAAACAATGTGCAATTTCCCTGAACAAAGATCTCGTTGTACAACTTGTAATGGAATTATTGAAATATGGATTTATTTTAATGGAGAAACAGATTATTTTGTTAAGTTTAACTTTGTTTTCTAAATTAGCACGTCTTGCATACTCATTTTAAGCATAATTTGCAATAGATTTGTGGGAAGACAAAAAAGGCAGTTATGACTACTGCGATAGCTAGGACCTCATGCTTTCCTTGGTTTGCTTTTTGATTTGTAATAGTATACTAATACGTATAGGATTTCGCGTTGTTCAAATCCTTCAAACAAAATTTTTAAAAAACTCGGAAGGATTTATGGAGCTATGGAGAATCTTTTCAATTTTCAATAGTGTGGTTTTGTAGTAGTTTTCCAAAAACTTTAGTAAAAAGTATTATGAATAAAAATCAATCAATAATCTCACCTTTTGAAGAACTAATCCTCGTAAAGCCTTTTAAATTTTTGATAATTTTTTTTTTCAAAGTAGACTTTTAAATCACCTTACTATTTAATTTCTGGTCCTGTATCTAGTCCAGGTGATTTCGGCTATTCTGCTAATTTATCAAATTTATAATACTTCCTAGCGTGGCATTATGCTAATGAAGATTCCACTTAAATGTGAATAACAAAAAAAAATTCTTTTAAGAATCATTACTCTAATTTGTTAAAAATTACGTTTCATCTACAAAAGAAATCTACATTAAATCGTCTACAAATCAATGAAATACATTTCTTCAGTTTGTAGAATGAAAGTATTCCCTTCACTGCAGAATGACCTTGCTGAGTTGGTCATTATTACAGAAACCAAACAATCCGTCATGTCCACTTAATCTAAAAATTTGTCTGGGAATTGTAGGAAGTAATAAGACTACATTCCAAAAAAAATATAAGGAATATAATTAATTGTATTTAATTAAAAAAAAATTGGCAGTAGGAATTAGGAGGGATGAGTGATTAGCGTGACATTGTGTTTTGCAACTGCGTCCGTTAACCCTACCCCTATTTCCACGTTTCCAAATATCCGTTGACATTGTAAATGAATTTTTGTAAAACAAAAAAAGGTCTTAAAACATGTAAACGACTTGTTTTCCTAATTAGAATGTGTGCCAAAGCCTCGTTACATAAAATCCGCTCCTATAAAATGGTACTAAAGTTTCATAGACTTTACTGTCTTCTACTCTTAAAAATACAAGTGGTGAAATATAAACTTTTGTCTCAAAAACTTGCACCCTAATCTAAATAATTTTTGGTAAACCTAGATTCCAAACGAAGAAAATGTTATTCAGAAGTGTATTTGGTATGATTGTGGTGTTGAGCCTTAGCTGTGAAATTTCCGGCTTCAAAGTGGTAACTACCCTTGAAATACCTTTTACTATACAGTTTTTTTAATAGCTCAAAGAAGCCCTTTCAGTCTCCGGACTAGTGTCTATAGTGTTGGGCTTGTTCCCAACTAGCATCAACTAGCCTTTCACGTAGGCTGCAATGTTACAATTTACGACAAAGTATATAACTATCACTATACAAAAGAAAGGGTAATTTAAATACATAAGTACTAAAAATTATTTCTATAAGAAATTAGCACTACTTAATGTAAAAAAAAACATAATTTCTCACCAAACGATCACTAACTTTAGCTAAACCAGCACAGGAACTAACACATAGGACAAATCCTATTTCAGGTCCTCGGCAATTATTGTCAAAAATTTGCTTATAAAAATTAAAAAACCCCGTACTTTTAACACACACACACACGTGATTTGAACTGAAAGTTTATTTACTTAACAAAAAGAATTTTTTTCAGCTCTTTGGATGTGATTTTCCTAGAAATTTTGACATAGAAGATGCAGAAAATATCGTGGAGAGACGTGCTGGCCTAGGAAACGTCACAACAATCGACTGTGGAAGGGATGCAGTGTGCTATCCCGATTTCTTATTTGTTGTCTATAAAACGGCTGGTAAAGAAACCAACGAAAAACCATTTATTGTACAAGTCTTTACTAACCAAAACGGGCGGTATACGTATCATGAAGAGTTCAATGAGAGTTTCGAACAAACGGATGGGGAAATAAAGCGCATGGCTCTCAAAGCCATGACCTTTACAAACATGGAAAAAGTGAAAAAGACATTCAATCAAGAACACTACACTGTTTTCAGTTCGATAGGATATGTCGGCAAGGCCATTACTCGGAATAACGACAAGTACCCACTAGTGGTTCCTGTTACATGTACACTTCTTGCGGTTGCTTTAGCATTTGCAACAGATATCTACACGGATGGTAGTGTTAGAGAGCTTGGTTTTAACCTTGCTTTGAGACGCTACAGAAGATAAATACAACCATGCTCTCATTTTATCTCACTATCCAAAAAAAAGCTCCATCTTTCGAAATAAAGCAAGTCTTTGTACAACTCGTGAAGCAATGATATAATGAAGTTTTTTTTTTTAATTTTAGCCTCTAAAATTTCTTTGAGTAAATTATTGTTTGCGTTTGCACATGTAGTATAGCAGAAGTTCACCGTGGTTTCTTCCCTAGTGCAACCTGCAATTTCCCTAAAAAAAGATCTCTTTGTACAATTGCAATTGGAAGGGTTGATTCTGATGCAATGGATTTATTTATTTTAAATATTTATTTTAATGAAGCAACAGATGCGCTGGGGTCGTCGTTCACGAAATCACGAAATCTGTTTGAGTGTGCGATGGCTAGAAATCTACGAGGTGGATATAGATTCTGGAATTTAAGCAGATAGTATATCTATTATATATTTATATTTAATATTAATATATATCATCCTATCTGCCGTTAGAAGGCAGATAGGATACACATACAAGTATGCGTTATAGTCCATAATGTTTTTGAGGATTTATGATACAGGTAATGAAAGTCCAGTAAATCGTGCATCGTACGCATGTAGATAAATAGCGTCTAATGGTAAAACCGCTAAATTGCAAATAAAATAATGTAATTAATTAAGGAGTTGAGGAAATTGTTTGTGGTATGGAGGACTTGGGCCTGCAATGTATATGTATACGATACGTGTGTGTATGTATGCATGAGACGGCGAAAACGGCGGGCTGGTGAAAGGTTGAAAGAAGAAAGTTTTATTTGTTGGAGAAAGTAGGTTATGTAAATATTAATTTAGTTAAAAATAATTAACAACTAATTTTATGACTATACTTTCACTTTTGGGTTGCTGGGAGAAAAATTAGGCACGGTGAAAGTCAGCGTTAATGCGGGAAATTTGGTTTTTTGAAAGTACTTAAAAAAGGAGGAATTTCTACCTCTAATTTTAAAATGAAATAGTTTTGTAGTTAAGAATTGTATCACAAAATTGTATAATAGTTTTTAGAAAAAGGTACCATATTGCTTGAGTCGACGATGTGTTAGTAGAAGCTTTGGTAAGTTGAGAGCTTTGAAGCAATTAATTAAATTAAATTAAAATTAAATTAGCAATTAAAGCACAATCTGAGATTTTGAGAATGCTTTTTCAGCATGTTGGTCCAGTTTTGATACATTCCTCAGCCTTTACTTTTTTAGATCAAGATATATATGTATTTTATATATATATATCTATAATAATATCTATAATATTATTTTGCCATTCCAACTTGTATTTTGACTTGTTTCTCAAAATTTGTTTTCGAAATAGATTTAGACATCTCATTTATCTTATTTAGCCACATCACAAATTACAAAAGAAAAAACGTCCGTAACACAATTAAAAACAGACAATTATTTAATTATCTTTGGAGGAAAGAGTGGGAAAATTGTGGGATTGAGATCTTTCATAGCATTTTTATTTCGTCAACTCAGATAAAGATGAGGAAGCAAAATTTCGAAAAAAAAAAAAATAATTGATAAATAAAAAACAGAAATTTATATCAAGGCTGATTACTGACCGTAAAAGTTCAGCGATTACTATCATTTTTATTTCCCAAACTATCATGCACAAGCTTTTCATTATTTGCGTAAACCCACAAAAACCGGTTTCATAAATGTTGAGGAAATATTGGAACTATGAAAAGTCATAGGTGTACAATAGGATGTTTTGTAGTGTTAAATACATCTTATACCTCCTTCTAAAAGCCTTAAAATGTAAGTTTAAGACGAGCATTATTCACTAATTTACTTTTTGCCCTTAGCACCAACAATTGAGTACATCAGTGGTACTCTATTTCCGAAATGTTTAATTCTATACTTTCTGGGCGCATACTCCTCGGTATTGGGAAAGCAGTCGTAGTGTGAGTAGTCGTATTCCTGAAAGTTGGTAATCGTAATACCATTCAACAGTAGACTTGAAACCACTTCAGCTAAACCATGATTCCAATTGAGCACTGCACCCTCGATGGTTGCGTCTCTGTCCGCATACGTTCCTGTCGTTGGTTCTAGAATCGCCTCTGACTCAAAGTACCTATACGCGAACTTCGTGAAATCTTCATCAAACATGCCTAGAAGAGGATGGAACTCTACAAACACAAAGGCACCGCCTGGTTTTAGATAGTGACCAATCACGGACGCCCATTTATATAAGTCTGGTAAATAACTCAGGACTCCGTAGCTGCTAAATACAATGTCAAACTCCTCCTCGAGTAAATTTTGACGCAAGTCATAAATGTCGCAACAGATGAAAGATACGTTGTTTTGATTCGCAGCAACCGCCAACTCTCTTGCTTTCTCGATCCCTTTTTGAGAAATATCAATACCAACAACAGTGGCACCGAGACGGGCTAATGAAATCGTGTCTTGTCCGAAGTGACATTGTAAGTGAAGCACCTTCTTTCCGGAAATGTCGCCAAGAAGCGACAATTCGGCTTCTTGAAGGGACGTTTTCCCGGCTAGAAAACCAGGGATGTCGTAGAATTGGGATTTGAAATTTACTGGTACGGCTTGATTCCACCAATTAGTTATATTCTCCTTGTAGTTCTCCATTGAATAAGTCTAAATAAAATATATTTTAAATTAGTATTTATTATTAGGATTAGTATTTATATTAGTCATTACGTGAAGTAAATTTCAATAGAAATGAAGTATTACTTAATTTCAATGAGTAACTAACTCTTGTGATTTTGGACCTGTGTCTGGCCAAGGCTGGTTAAAGTAAAGACGCTTCTTTGCCAGAAGAGGACAGAGTTAAATTTAGTTAAAGTGTTAACTGACGTTGATTCTACGAAAAACGTAATACTTAAAATCTACGTGAGTAATTGAGTGGGATACTTGAAGCACTTGAAACCTAATCTCTTGATAAAGTACCTCGACAAAAAATTTCAAATCTAGTTACTATAGGGATATGGGGTATTACATGGGATACATTTAGAAATTATTTTTTGCGAAAGATTTTTTGGAGAAGTTTAGCTTTCCAGTATGCATATGTTACGTACAAAGGATGTTGTGAAAACGTTTCTTATCTGCCATAAAACGTTGTCGTGAAAATAGCTGATCTGATTAAAACGTTGTGCGCAAAGATTGTCGTTAAAATCATGCCAATCCGCCTTAAAACGTTATGTTCAGTTGGTATTAAGTAGCGTATTAGCTACTTTATAGGAATGTTCTGTCCGTCCGTCTGTCTGTCTGATTGCGGGATAACTCTCGATCGGGATAATTTTTTTCAAATCTGTTTTCTGTTATAGGTTGTAGGAGTCAAGTGTAAGGCCAAATTTGAAGATGGGTCATAGGGGTCATATCCTGCACCCACATCTTGACAACCCCCTAAATGACCCCCAAATCTGAAAATTCGGATTTGTCGGATTTTTGCTAGTTTTGCATAAAAGAAAAGTTATGATGATTTCAAGAACCAAAATGACCCCAGACCCTGCATTTTTATACCAATGACCCCCTAAATGACCCCCCAATCCGAAAAATTGGATTGCTAGTTTAGCATTATACATAAAGTTATGACGTTTTCGTGGACTTAAGGGACTCTAGAGCCTTTCCTTTTATTGCAATGACCACTAAATGACCCTCAAAACCGAAAATCGATGACCCACTGAATGATGCCCATATTTGAAAATTCGGGGTTTTTTTCTGGGTTCTTGCTAGTTATATTTGAAATGCAAAAACTATTATAGTATCAATGACCCTGGTGACCCCTGACCCCTATTCCATGGCTACCTTAATCACCCCAAAACCCGATATATCCGAGTTTTTGTGTTTTCTTTTCCATCAAACAAAAAAAAATTAATTCCCAATGACATAGGTGACCCCTGACCCTCTTTCCAAACGTCAAGTGATGTAGGTCAAGAAATGGATCCTAGTGGAGGCGAGAATTTGGAAGTTGCAGGAGATAGAAAACGGAGAATATCGATTGGGGATATAATGCTGAGAATTGCATCTCGTTCCACTTTCTCCAAACCAATTGGCGGAAGTTTTGCACTACTCTAGATCTTCCTAAACTTTCTCCTACTCATCTCACTCAACCACCAAACACCACTCTTTTTGCAAACGTAGAAATAGGGTCAGAGAGCCCTTAGATTACCCCGGACTGGTTGAAGTAGACCATAATCATTAAGGGCCCTTGATGACCTAACCTAACCAATAAATTGGCTAGTTAGCAGCCATGACAACAATTCAAGAACTCAAAGCCACAGCTCCTCCATCGACGAGCCTTGGCTGGAGAGGTTCATCCTACAATGCAGAGATTGAAGTGTGCATTGCTCTAAGGTTAGCGAATTTAACTCTTTAACCAAAGCTCTACTTAAGTAATTTTGGGTAAATTTGTTAATTATTGTAATCGCATGCCCAATAAGACTGCTAAGCATGCCCAAATTAAAAGCGTTTCAACGTATTTTTTGACTTGGGCTTAATGTAATACTATTACATTATGTAGGCTATTACATTGTAATAGCCTACATTTCATATATCATTGATATTTTTACAAATTTTAGTTTAGAGGTATAAAAAACTAATGCCTCAAGATTCAGCAACTTATAAAGTTGCTACTTAGAGTTTTGCACTTGACATTAAGGTAGATTGCAATTTCATCTTATGAAAAACTTGGGAGCATCGGTTGAAATTGAATATGGATATACTTCAGTTTGTTCGAAAAGTAGAAATATTGTTGCGACAAACAACTCTTTAACATTCTACTTCTCTTGGCTTAAGCAAACTGCTTTAGAAGTAGAATGTAGAAGGACAGTTTGGCTCAAATTTCAAAGTGTTTCAATTTCCGATCCAACCGGTGGTATTACCTAAGATACGGGTGGCTGTAGATTTGTTTATATTGGGACCGATTTATACTCATGTTTTCCTGTTGCCAGGGATATGAACGCATACTTCTATCAAGAGGCCCTTAAGAGATTGAAGAAACGTAAAGCCCTTAAAGTCTACGCTTACTGGAAACCTCCCGGGGCACTTCAGTGGGTAGAGAAATGTGTAACCGAGACTATCTACTACTTCAATTGCGCGTTTGTTACGAAGGTACAAAAAATAATGTTTGTAATTGTCTAAGGCAAATACTGAATATTTACGTTTAAAAAAGTAATCTTCAACCAACCCTTTTTTGAAGACTGAAAATTACCAATTATGTGTTGCTAGTTTAAGAATTACACTGATTGAGACTAAACTGAACGAGTAAACTTTCCTTAATTGTTGTTGGTCACTCTGTGGCTTAATTAAACTCTTTATTAACATCGTTAGGACATTGTAATTACAGATTTAGTTGTTAAACTCAATTTTTGCTCTTAAAAGTCAATTAGTTAAGTTGTTAGGTTAAATGTCACATGTTGATTCCATGGCACTATGCACACCATTTTAATAAAAGGAACTAGGTGCCGGGTTGAAAGGACCAATGAATTGGGTGAAGCCAGGTAGGAAACAAAAACCAATTAAATTTAGTTTAGGTTTATGTTTAGATTTAGATTTTAGGATTAAAGATCGTATTCGTCCTCTATTAGTGAGAACACAGAAGACTGCAATAATTAAAGTAAAGCAAAAGAAGGAAGAATATTATAATACAATTCATATAAATTGTAAAGAAAACATTAAACATTGAAGTTAAAATATTAATAAACCGTGGTAAAACGGTACAACCAAGTAGTGCCAATAGGAATGGTAGAAGAATTATAATCAATATTAGAATTTTTAAATAATTTTATTAAGATATTTTTTTGATTTTCTAATTTGGTCATTTTGTAGTCAAAGATTTATTTCCGGGTCAAGTAAAGCTCTGAGGTCATTAAAACCATCATAGTTATTTTTCTTTATGCAAATGTAGAGTTTGACATTTTGAGGTCAAGGCGCCATTTCCGAGTGAATGGGGCCCGAACATCATGGGGACCATCATAACTTTTCGTTTCATGCAAAACTAGAGTTTGACCTTGAAAAGTCATTTTGAGGTCAAGGGGTCGTTTTGGGGGTCATTGGGGGGCCACAG